>CM035153.1:159531099-159796872 GCA_020205615.1 Panax quinquefolius | reverse complement strand
AAGGTGCTTCTCATCTAATGCAAAATTGATTATTTTAAATAAGTTTGTTAGTTTTCATATTCCTAAACACTTTATGTTATTAATTCAAGCAATCAAACCATTGTATAATCAAAATATTTTCATATCGAGCCATGTAGTCATTCGTTTATTCTGGATGTCGAATTTTCTTAGTCCATGTTATGGATTTGAATAAAGACACACGTCGATTTGAATAATATTTACATTGTTATTGATTTTTCTCGGCGTATTTCTGAAGAATTTCTTGGTTTACTCCCAAAGCACGATATTAAATTTTGTATCGACTTTGAACGTATTAAAACTTCATTTCTAAAATCTCATATCGGAATAGGGCTCTATTGAACTTGAGAGTTAAAAAAAGCCAACTATAGAATTTGAGTATCGAGCCTTTATCTTGTGACTTCGCAGTGGAATTCACTAAGCGAGACTCTCTATGTGGGGGACGTCGTATTGATGCGATAAATAAAGCGATAGGTGTCGTTGTGACGTCTTTATCGAATTGGGATATGAGTCGCGATTGAGGAGAAACGCTTAATTCGATAAAGAATGAAATACGTAGCTTTCTGAAGCAGTTGGTTATTATCGGAGATTAAGTTGAAGGATATTCTGAATCGCTATTCCATTATCGCGGTGACTTCGTAGAGATACAAAATTCAATGGAGCGAGGAATGTGGGAAGAGCTTCAAGAACTCAAGAGGAGACTCATTTAAATACATGTTACGACCATGCCATCACGGAAAAGCCGAACGTGGTAAAATGGCGTGTTGGTAGAAGATCATTATCTGAAATCTGTTAGTGCACGATATTTCACAGAAGACTAATTTAGTATAATACACAAATAATAGAGATAGAGATGAAAACTCTGGGTACCCGCGTGATGATATCTGATGCGTGATGATATACGAGTATAATCGACTTTAATCGATAAAAGTTAAAGTCACTTGACAACCTGGGTGATGAATTTGAAGAAGGAGGTCGTTAAGTCATTATTCAAAGTGAGAATCGGTGAGGTGAAAGCTTCAAACCTTGATTTATTAATCCATTTGAAATTCTCGATCGAATAGGAACTGTGGCCTATAGACCTGGTTTTACCACAAGTATATGGCGTCATTCATAACGTTTTTCACGTATCGATGTTCACGTAAATATGTGGACGAATTCAAACACGTTATTGAAGTTGTAGAACCGGACGAGATAAGCCAAGACTTAACGTGGGAGGAATGCACTACCAAGATTTTGGATAGAAGGGAGCATGTCCTACGGCATGAAAGGTCATACCACAAGTTAAAGTTTTGTGGAGGAATCATGCTATAGAGAAATGACCGGGAATTGGAAGCGAAAATGAAAGCGAGGTATTCTCGTCTTTTGAAACACCATGTATCGTCCCGATTCGAGGACCTGAATTTCATAAGGAGGGGAGGTTGTAAGACCCCAAAATTTTTTAAATAAAAAGGAATTTCCTTTATTTATTATTTGAAATAAGAAGGTTGATTTGATTAATGTGGATAGTTAAAGGGTTAATCACGCAAATATTTCAAAATAAGCGAAAGTGGTTATAAAATATTCATTTTTGTCGGGGAATATTAGTTTGGTCATTGGAATAATTCGTCAGACCGCTTGGGAATATTCGCGATGACTAGACGCAGCCATGTGTGGGCCCCATGTGAGCGATTGGATGAGGAAAACGCGACAAAGTTTGGGTGGTTATAAATAACAGTAGTAGTTGTTACCAGATTAAGGCCCATTGGAATACCGGTGGTTAAAATCACGAATACGTCTGGCGTGGTTCTTGAAGTATACGGTATCGTTGCGGTATTGTTGAATTATTGATCCTTACGTAAGATGGCACTACTCAATAATTTTCGGTAATTACTTATTCAATATTTTATTTTATTGATTCAATAATTCTTTGCGTTGATATTTTATATTATTGTTGTTCAATAATTGTCATTCCTTACAAGATTTCTCCATTATCGCATCAATAATTCATATATTATTTGAATAATATTATTAGATAACATTATTGGCAATGTCTAGAAAGTTCCGCTACAGGAGAGGTTTGGTCACCTAATCAATTGCGGCGAGATAGGAGAGATCCTTATCGAAAGCCCTGCTTCCGAGAGCGGCACGGTCATTATAATTATGATTCGTAATATTATTTGTGAATAATTAATTATTGATATGATAAGGAAATATTTATTTTATATGAATATAAATGATGGATTTATTTATGTAGTTATTAATGAATGAATTAATGTTGAGGTGTTTTATCGGTATTTTATCGGATCGGGAGTGTTAAAAATCAAATCGTGGGTTTTGAGATATATTATGGGTTATAATTTTTAATCCGTAATCGTTGGATCGTTGTAATTTTGGATATGTTATACATACATAAGTTGAGTATATGTCCACAAATTTTGAACCGATTAAAATGCATTTACGAATGATTTGTTGTGAATTTTAAGAGGTGTCGGATTAGGAAATTAGGTTTATAATTGATTTTGGTGGAAAATTCTAGAATTGAGTGGGCCCCACTTGTGGTTGGTGAAAATGTGCTGAATTTTATTTCAAATGTGGTGAAAGTGGCAATAGTATGAGGTAAAGCCATCGATAACAGTCTAAGTCTCGCTTGGTGGCTAACATTTTTCTATAAATGAAGGCTGAAGTTAGAATTGAAAATCACACCGTAAAACAAAGTTTTCTCTTTCTATCTCTATATTATTGGCGTATTTGTGAGTATTTAGATACTTTGAGAGTTCATTGATTCAAAGATAAGTTTCATTCAAAGATCACTTGAGCCTTTCCTTCCGAAATCATCGATTCTTTGAGGTAAGGGATGTTATTTTCTTCTCAAATGATATTAATTCTTCAATATCATTATCTTTGAAATATGGTTGGTACTTTTTATCAAATTTGGAACTTTTTCTATGTGGGTTATTATTCATGAGTTACTATTCACGAGTTACTTATTCGATAAAGAGTTACTATTCACGAGTTACTTATTCACGAAAAGTTACTATTCACGAGTTACACATTCACGTAGTACTATTCATGAAGCGTGAAAATGTTTTTGTGGAATTTCTATCTTTTGGTTTGAATTACTATTCACGATATTATAAGACTATTCCTTAAATATCTGTTTTTATTCACGAATCTGACCTTTATTCAAGAAAAATAAAAATTTTCTTTTCGTCTAAAATATCTATTCGGATACTAGCTTTGATTGTATCCATGTTTTGATCATTCTTGAATTTTACACAGTATGATTATTTATGAAGTATTTTGAACTTCGGATTGTTTAAAGTCGAATCCATATACTTGTCATTTTATTTCACCGGATTCGTTTCTTTAAAATATTTTCATCATCCTCGGTCTTAAATGATGATATTATTGAATATCTTTGGCACCGTAGTGCAAAAGATGAATGATTTTGAAGAATATCTTTGGCCAGTAAGGTGAAAGATGAAGCTGAGTGTTTAAATGAAACATGACCCGATGAATATCTTTGGCCTTTAGTGCAGAAGATGAGCAGTGTTAGAGATTAAACATAATGGAGATTGATGAATATCTTTGGCACATGTAGTGCAAAAGATGAATATTTGATTTGAGATGAATATTGATTGATGTTCTGAGGATAAAATATTGATGATGGGTATTAAATTCATAGATTATAGTAGATTTCATTCTCTCACGTAACTCTTTATGAATTATTATTTATTCATGCGAATATTGATCTCGAAACTTGTTGTCTACATTGTATTCTATCGATTTTTTCCTCATTGGAGACTAACGATAATTTGTTGTATATTATCTTAGTCATAACATTCTTCTTTGGGCTAGTTGAGCTCACCCTTTTCCTTGTTGTTCCATTTTTCTTCTCCGGGAGGCGAGAATGTAGCGAAGTCTTGAGTGGGTAGTATGGAATGAAGGTTCCAGAGAGTTGTTTAGTAGTCATCACCATTATTGTAAAATAATGTATCAATAAATGTGATGAGGATTTATTTGAGTATAAATATTGCCTAGAAGATAATATTTGTATTTAAACTTCATGATTTTATTGTTGTGATAATAAAGTTGTAGTTGTTTTACGTACCATGTATTTGGCGACTCGAAACGGTTGGATGGAATGGACCTATTTTGGGGTCGTCACACTAAAGTATCGAGAATAGATATTTTGAACGAAAAGGAAAATTTTTATTTTTAGATGAATAGTCGAAGTATTAAGTGAATAATGCAGAGTATCGTGAATAATCACAGTATCGTGAATCTTAACCCAAACACTAAAAGTTCCAAATTTGATTAAAAAGTTCGGATCAATACTTGACATAATGATATTAGAATAAATAATATTATTAAAAAAATAATATCCTTACCTCGAAAGATCGAGTACTTTAAGTGAAACACAGGATATAGGCTATGACTTGAACTTGACCAGTATAGCAATACTCAAAATATACTCAAAATACTCACAAGAATAAACGCTCGATAATATAGAGAGAAAACTTGGTTTTACGGTGTAATTTTCAATTTAACCTAAGCACTCTATTTATAGGAAAATCTTTAGAACACCAAAGCGAAAATTTAATATAATATTAATATATAAATTAAATTTTCCTCATAACCTTCCAAGAACTGAATTCAAACTCATTCAACACACATGTGTAACACACCATAATGAAAAAAACGTTTTTGTTATTTAAAATATTTTAAACTTTCAAAAATTAATTATTTGAACTTGAACTTTGATAATTCACAATAAATAGCCCTTTTGTAGGAAAATTGAAACTTCGCATTTTTTTATAGGAAATTAAATTCTCTACAACTTTGACGAAGAAAGTTTTCCAAATTCCAAGCGAAATTGACCAAGAAATTCATAAGCAGGCGATTTACAATTTATAATCAAATTTCGATCGAGAAATAGGGTCCCGCAAACACATAAAACATGCTTTAAATATTTTTGGTAATAAAAATACTCCTCCTCCACATATACTCATATATCCCACAATCATCGTAAAAATATCATCATTATTATATTATTAAAATATAATAATATATTTAAATGAATTATTTTATCAAAAAAGATAAAATTTCAATTTTCAACAATTGTCACATAAAAAATTTTCTCCATGTATATCCACATAAAATCAATATTTTTCTCATCATATGAATCAATAATTAACTATTCATAAATAATATTACAGAATCACAATATTGACAACCAGGCAGTTCCCAGGATAGAGGGGGCTTTCCAATAAGAATTTCTCCTTCTTTGGCGATGCAATTATGTGACCAAACCTCTCCTCGAGACCAGAACTTTCTAGACATTGCCAATAATGTTATCTAATAATATTATTAGGATAATATGAATTATTGCCCGATAAAGAAAAATATTGTGTAATGACAATTATTAAAACAATGACAATATAAAATATCAACCTTGACAATTATTAAATCAATAAAATCTTTGAGCATTAATCAGATGCTTGTGGCGCCCCAAAATTAGGTATCGTCACCCATCTTGGGTCGCCACTTACATGGTAATGCAGAATTTAAATACAACTTCTTTAATATAAGCGTAGGTATACAATCGACATAAAGCTATGAGTTTGAATACAAATATTGTCTACTAGATATTATACAAACTCAAAAGAGTCCCTATTATAATTATTATCACACTATTTCACGAGAATAGTGAGGGACTACTAATGTTATCCTCGGACCATTATTCCGTTCTCAGAGCTCATCCAAATTATATATTCTCATTTCAGAGAAGAGAGCGGTGAAAGAAAGGGTGAGCTCAACTAGCCCGATAAGAAATATTATAACTAAGATAATGAGAATAAATTATCAATAGTCTTCAACAATGTTAAGCGATAAAATACAATAGACAAACCGGTTTAAGCTGCGATGGAATATCTGATCCATTAAAAGAGTCAAGTAGAAAATAAAGTCTACTATCTTTTAGGTTTTAAAAGGTTTTCATCAATTTTTATCACTAAGACTCGGTTTAATGAATAAACCACAATATCTAATCATCCACTGTACCACGGTCGAGGATTTTCATCAAATTATCAATGGTCATGACTATCCGAATCACCCACGGTCATAATCATACCAAAAACTATCCATCATTTGCATTCTGAGCCCCTTTGAGGACTTTTGTCACATCATTTATATCAAGCCGTGATATATTAAGAATGATCTCCGGTCATAATCATACTAAGTTCATCTATACTATGCGTAAGCGAAAGATAACATAATATAACATGAGGATGATGACAATGACATAATAATTCACTAAAACAAGTTCACGAATTAATTTATTGAGGGAACTAATAACGTCCAAATTATCAACATGATCTTTGCTTTGTAGAGTAAAATTCAAGAATGATCGGAAGAATATTTCCATGAAAAGATCTTTGGATGAAACACAAATATCAAGAATATTCTACTAATTTCATGGAGTATAGAAGTCGAAGTTTTAACAAGCTGGGTATAATAAAGAATGGAATAACAAAGAAATCACCATGCATGCGATGCTTGGCAGATAGGCAGAGTTATTCAATGAGAATAATAATAACTGGAACCGGAGTTAGGTGAAATTCACACGCAAGCAGGATGTTCCAATAGAATAATAAAGATGGAAACCGATCCGGTGTAAAACACATGATAGGATATTCCAGCGAGTGATGATAAAGGCGGAACCAGTCCGTTAAAACACACACAGACGAGGATGTTCCAGCGAGAATAATAAAAAGCGGAACCGAGGTCGATGTAAAAAACACCACAGACGGGATGTTCAATGCAGAATAATGAAGAATGTCACCAAGTATAGGGTAAACCACGATATCTGATTATGTATAGGGTATCTGTCAGCGTATACATGTTATTCAACGAGAATAATAAAGAATGGAATATGAGAGGATTTCACCAAGTATAGGGTATGCGGCGTATGCGAGGTTATTCTAACGAGAATAATAAAGAATGGAATATGAAGTTCTCTTCATGAATAAGAAAGAATAACACCTACGGGTAAGGTACAACAAATAATATCCCTTACCTTAGAAGAAGCTGAATATTGGAAAAGTGAAGTAGCGAGAATACTTTTCTTCTTTCTCTCTATAGTTTCTCTAGAGTTTCAATGAATTAAGTAAGAAATAATGAAGGAATGAGCTTTTCTATTTATAGAAAAAGCGAGGGTGGCTCTTGAGTCTTACGCGAAGGGTCAAAATGTCTCTTGGTAATATTGAAGAGACAACTACTATTTCTTGAAGGGTAATTAATCCTTGGAAACAAGAAGAAGCGAGTTAACTCTTGGTAATATTGAAGGACAACTACTTATTTGCGAAGGGGTAATTACTTATTGACGAAGGTAATTACTATTGGCGAAGGTAAATACTATTGACGAAGGTAATTACTATTCACAAAGGTAATTACTATTCACAAAGGTAATTACTATCGGACGAAGGTAAATACTATTGACGAAGGTAAATTACTATTGAAGGAGGTAATTACTATTCACAAAGGTAATTACTTATTCACAAAGGTAATTACTTATTCATAAAGGTAAATACTATTTACGAAAGTAATTACTATTCACAAAGGTAAATACTATTAATGAAGAGACTCTTAGATGATGACATATGGGCCCCCATAAAATAATCAAACTTACCACAAGCGTCTCATACTATGGACTCTTTATATACATCGAGGATTGAATAAATATTACCACAAATCATTTTATTTTTAATCAACACATATTTAATCTTTCAACAATTATTAATCATTTATAACTTGTCGTCTCGATTAATAATTTAATCTTTATAACATATTATCTGAGATGATCTTTGTGACAATAATTGAATCGATAATATAAGAGATATGATCACGACAATTCTTTGTAATGATAATTGAGCATAATTTGAGTGACTTCTCACGTAAGCATCAATAATCGATATCGTATCGCTCTTATCTGACTACTGGCGTATTCTTGAACTTTTACTCTAGGGTAGTTCAGCGGTTTTAGTGGTAACACCTCTGTAGTTATTTTTATAGAAAAATAATTTTATCGTTTTCTAACTACTGACAATACTTCCGTTGTAGGGTCCACCGATGATTGAGTAGTCGTCACGAATATTCCCAAGCGAAAAGAATATTCCCAGACCAAACGAATATTTTATAACAACTTGCTTACTTTTTTAAATTTATAAATATTACCACAACTATAACATTATATCAAATTTATTCCATAATATTCAACAATAATATTTATAAAAAAATTCATCTTTATTTATAAAATTTGAGGGTCTTACAAAGTTAACCATTATTGAGTAGGTACTTCTTACGTAAGAATCGATAATTGGTGCAATACTGAGTGTCTTCTTGTGTTTTTAATGGCAAGTATTTTTAACGGTATACTTGGTAACAACTACTGGCAGATTATTTTTAAACAACTTATATTTGTCATTTTCTTCATCCAATCGCTTTCGGTTATGGGGCCCGATGAAAAGGCTACTTTGTGGTAAATGCGAATATTCCACAAGACGGTAAAGAATATTCCCCGCGACCAAAGCGAATATTCCCGACAACAATGAATATTTTATAACCACTTGCTTATTTTGAAATATTTCACGTATTTTACCCATAACTATCCACATTAATCAAATCAACCCTTACTATTTCAAAATAATAAAAAAGGAAATTAAATTTCATTAATAATAAGTTGAGGTCTTACAACACTACACTGAAAAACTGTTATTGTCAGAATCATCGTGTTAGATTTGTAATATTCAAGAACGCAATCAAATTGCATAAATTAGCGGAAACGTGTAAAATCAGAGTTTAAAAAATTTTACAAACCATATGCGGATCACCCTTTATGCACAATTATTAATTAAGCGAAAAGATAAAGAATAAAATCATACCCTTGAAGATCGAGCTTCCTCGGTGCAAGTTCACCTCGATCCTTTTAGCGTTGACTTGAATCCACCGGGTTTGGTTCCTTCCTTTGATCAACGTTAGCCACCCAATTGTTTGGCCTCTAGAGGTGATCCACCAAGGAATAATAAGAATTCAAGAAGATGGGTATTGGCTCAAACCCTAGTTTTTCCTATCTGTATAGAAAAAGGCGTCTCTCTCAACTATTGGAAATATTACGTAGTTGTAAAAGTCAACCACTACACACCCATAATAAGACTCCTCTTATTTATAGATGTGGGCAACCCTCCTTAACAATTAAGTAATTGGGTTTTATTTTAATTAATTAAATTCTTTTAATTAATTAAGCTCCCTAATCTTATTAGGGACAATTAATTAAACTCTTTTAATTAATTTGCCTCTAATCTATTAAGAATATGTGAGAGTACTTTTATTAATTAATTCCCAAACTCTTTTAGGAATTAAATAATAATAATAGTAATAATAATAATAAGACTCCTCTTATTAATTTATATTTAATATTTCAAAATATTAAATAATAAATATTAAGCTATTTAATTTATTCTATCACCATAGATTAAATTAAATATACTTAACTTATTATTACGATTATGCCATTTGCTTCTTAAATAATTATTCTTCCTTTTATGGTGTGACCCTTTAGGTTCTCCATATTAAAATAGGTTGTGAATAAATCAATTAGAACAATTCTAATCTTATTTAAATAAATAAATTAAAATATTAATTTATTTAAATAAATAATATTTATTCTCTGATAGGGATAAGCCTCCTCCTAGCGATCAGCGACTTTCCGGATAATATAGATTTCAACATTAATCATAAAAGAACCTTTGAGTAAATAGTTGTCGTCTGATTCAATCCTTCCACCATCTGATATCCCGATTAAATATAAGGCATGGAATTCTTTATCACAAGTCTTATTTTATTTAATTATATGTATTTCGATCCTTAAATGCCTGACTCAAATAATGCAAATTAGAAACTCCTTTCTAATTTCATTACGCGCTTTAACCGAAGGACTCTTGGGTTGTCATTTATCGAATCACATAGGACATTTCTCTTCTTTTAATAGAAGTGGTAGATTCTTTATTGATCATACATTATCTCCATATACTGACTTATTATACCCAAGCATACCCTTTGATATACCCTAAGGGTCTTAAGGAATAAATCAAAGTATAACTCATCATACTGAATCTTATGATGATCTCAAGTCAAGGATCACTTGTCTTACTATCACTCTGAGGAATTCTATTATTGGTGCAAGTAAAACTCCATTAGGTATTCCTTAGCGAGCCACGTTCGATTGAACTTTTCTCTAATAAGCACCTACATACTTGCTTTAGTGTCTCCACAAATGATCGTGAGATCGATCATTCCTCATCGATGAAAAGACAGCGTATGTACCAATCTATCGGATTTACTAATCCCCGATTTAGTAATCGATGATTGGGAACTATTTTAGTTTTAAGCTTTCTAAGAATTTAGATCTCATTAGAATGATCATCATCATTATTCTAAAAGCATTGCTTAAAACTATGGGTTTATCACATATTATAAAACGACATCATGTAGATAATTAAAAGCCTTTAATAAATTAATACTTTTTATTAATAAATGAATAAGATTATTACAAAGTATATGCTTTATCATCAAACATGATTGGCTTGTGTGCATCTACTTTCAATCTCCCACTTGCACTAAAGCCGATCGTCGTGGTATCTTATACTCTTCTTCTGCAAGTGGCGATTATCCTGCTTTGTTGGATAAGCTTTAGTTAATGGATATGTAATGTTGTTCTTGAGAGTCCACTATCTCTATAGTGATTTCCCATCTTTCAATGATTCTAATAATCAAATGAAAGTGCCTGACACATGTTTAGATCCAAGATGAGACTTAGGAACTATTCTAGATTACGTAATGAACTTTTAATCAAACAATCAATTTGTAGCTTCATTTATAGCTATATACTTTGTCTTTATCACTAAACCAACAACTCTTTCTTTGTTTGGAACCTTTCGATTCTTTGCACCACTTTGTTGAGATAACGCTTTACCTTAAAGTGGATTTTTACGTCATCTTAGTGCATGCGAAAAACTTGAGTGCATTAAGTCCTCTAGTTTTAATTTAGACCCACCATGAATATGATCACATCCTTAGTCTTGGGTTAAGCACTTTAAGATGTTTTCAGCGACTCGTAGTGAACTTCTCCGAATATGGTGATCGACATCGGGTCTCGTATATTTCATTGCATACATGATGTCATTTCATGCGACCTCTCTTTTCGAGAGTGCGTGGGGACTATTAAGAGATACACTCCATAGCTCATCGACATGAGACATCTCTTGGAGTTTGCCATGCTAAGCGACTTTAGCATCAAATGAATATCGTTCCTTGGGTTAAGTCGAGCATCCTCTTAAATCTATCTATATAGATTTATATCCCCAATTAAGATACTCTTCCAAATCATTCATGGAGGAATGTTTGAACAACTTTATCTTTCTTGATTGTAGCATTGGTATGTCATTCCTTATCAGTAGTATATCAACATATAATACTAGAAATTTAACGGCGCTCCAGCTGACCCTTTTGTACACTTTTAGAAATCTTACCTCATCGTATGTAGCTGGATCATCATCTTACATGATGTGTACCTCATCATCATCATCCATGATGAATCCATACCTCTAGGTATCTTTGGTAATATTCGATTACGATTCGGTTTGTGATACTGATAAATTCATCTCTGAGTTCCTCTTATTTGACTTATAGTGTTTTGTGGTTCTTGAACTCTTCAAGATCTATTATCCTCCACTAGCCCTTTCAATGATAAACACCTTTATCTTAGAAAGCGTGTTTTATAACAAACACCTTTTGCTAACTAAGATTATAAAACATATACCTAAACTTACTTTAGGATGTCCCACAAATCGACACTTATAAAATCTTGTCCCAAGCTTATCCTTTGAAACCTTTTCACATAAGTTGGACAACCCTTATCTTAACATACTTAAGATTAGTAATCCTCCACATCCATAACTTTTATGGAGTCTGAAATGGATTTTGAGGTTACAATTTTCGTGAATGTGAAGCCATTTCTAGGACATGATCTGAAGGATCTTTGGAATGTCGGTAAAATCATTATGGATAGTACCATGTCCAACAAGTGCGATTTTTCTTTCGGATACATCAATCAATTATTACGTATCGGGATGTGTCCATTATGAGAAAACCATTTGAGATGATCTAGAAACTTATTGCACAAGTATTTATTCCTTGATCTAATCAAAGAATCTTAATACATTGCCAATTTGTTTCACTTACGAATTCTTTGAACCTTTCGAATAATTCACACTTGTATTCAACAAATACATACATTCGACTCTTTGAATGATCATCTCCTTTTCTTATACTAGTTTGTTCAATTTACAAAATAATTTTTCACGTAAAGTCAGTATACAAAATCCATTAAGTAATCTTTCGGTTCTATCTGAAACATTATTATTATAAATAGAACAACAATTGTTCTTAATTATAATACCAAAAATTTTATTGTCCAATGATAAAATGGAAATAATGTTTCTAACAAGAATTGGAATCTGATAACAACTTATTGACTTAATAGATTTGCCGTAGTAGCGATTCTTTAAACTATAAGTTTTCTATAGCTAATCGTGACAACCTTTGCTTCATTTTCCACACATAGGATTACTTATCTATGTTCGACTTTCCACTTACTGCTTGGTCCTTCATAAATCTATATTTATGATAACCAAAGTCGATATCAATACCAAGTAGAACCTTGACTTAAAGAAAAATTTATTTCAATCATGAACAAAAAAGCGTATTATGCTTAGAAACTTCACTAAGCTTCTTTGGTTAGCCTCTGCAAGATGCTTCTCATGATTTCTTTCCGGTGTCGGGCTTATTGCGGTGGAAGCAAACTCCTTTCTTTATCCGTGTCGGTTTTGTTCTTATTATCCTTTGTTTATGCCTTCTATTTACCTTCTTTGAATCGTTCTTCTTTTGGAAGATCCTTTTGCCCCTACCGGTAAGACTTGATCTTTCTTGGTTGGAAAGTGACTCTCGACATTTTTCAATATGTTAAAGCAAATCGGTGAAGGCGATATCTAGCTTATTCATATGAAAAATTCACAACAATTAATGAAAGAAGTAGGGGTGAGTGCGAGATCAAATCTTGGCTCAACTCTCCATCCATGACAAAACCGGTTGTCTAATTGATCAATCAAATTGATTATTTTAAGAACTTTTTATGCATCTTTATAGTGCCATTGGCCATTCTAGATCGGAAGAGCTCCTTGAGATATCGATATCTATCGGTCCTACTTTTCTTCACCATCGACTACTTGATGTGCGGGGAATATAGTAGGAGCATCCATAGTTTCATCTTGTATTTGAAGCTCGTTACTCGTGGATCTTGAGCATGATGCGTTGAGCAATTTGTGCATCATCTTGCCACTTTCTAAAAGTAGCGATCTCTTCCTCGGAGGCATTTGTTTGCAACCATTGCGAGGATAGGCGTGTTAAGGACATAAGATAGCTTTTTCGACTATGAGAACTATTCTCAAATTCCTTAACCAATCCAGTTTAATTGATTACGGTTAATTTAGCATCTAATATAACCCATGATGATAGTAATTTAGACATTGTAAAAATTACGTAAATGAATTTGTAATTAATAACATTTTAACATACATTCTTTTATTAATTACCAAAATAAATTAGGTCTTGTTTTAAATTGGTATCTCCCACTATTTTCTTCAAACTATATTACCCTCACTTATATAGTTAAATAAAATCTAATTAAAGATTTGCTAGTGAGAATAAGGATCCCATTTAAATGTATATAGCCTTGTGGTGACCTGACAAACTATATATAAATAAATAGGTAAACAACTTTTGTCGATTACATCAACTATCTGACTCCTTTTCTTTTGCCTCTTAGATTATTTTGATCAAGTGGTGGCACATCCAGAATCAAAATTATCAAGTTAAGTCCGACCTAGTACTCCATATATTCAAAAAGAAAAATATCATCCTTGTGGTGACCTGACAAAACAATATTGTTCAATTTTCTTTATAAGCATCAAATGTGATAAATTAACATCTTAAATACTTAATACTTGCCTTGTGGTGACACAACAAACTCATATTAAATATTTAATACTCTATTAATTTTATCATGCTAGAAAGCGACGTTCGATATTCCAAATATCTTTGAGCGCTTAGGACTTAATATAAAAAATTGAGGGGTTTGTTATTAATTTATCTCATCTTGTTTAGCGGCATTACACATATATATATAAAATACGCGTCGTATTAATGAACATGCGAAGTATGTTTGCATAATATATATATATATAGTATAAGCATGCACATATAGAATACTATATTCTACCGGATTGATTATGGACTTTTATTCTAATTTGGTTCACTAGAGCCACCAGAAGTGAACCAAAAAATTGAGCTCCCTAGGGGTGCGAAATAATATTTAAATATAACTATTACATTTAAACTAGGGCTTCATTACAAGCGGGTCTTAAAGCGCTCCTCGTTCCTTGATCTCAATTCTTCAAAATTAATTCTAACTATTCTATTACAAAACTATTTAAAATAAATAGAAACCTTGATCGGCGATCGAGGGAAATACATAGGAGGAGATAGAATTTACATTAAGAAAAAATTAGAGAAGGCGAAGTAATGCAGACCCCATTTAATAAAACCCATACATTCGTGCATCCAACTAAAATAAAATCCAATCACATTGGTCGATAGTCCATAATCAATCCCATTTATTATTACATCATCATATGCATCGATAAATAACATTCATCTTATGAATAATAAACATTTAATATATATATTGATATCATTTAATGGGCAAATTTAGTTAGTATAAAATCTATTTTGAATCAAAATAAACTCCTTTATTTTAATCCAAATTTAAATCAAAATAAAACTATTTTATTTTAATTTATCAATTTTGATTAAAATAAACTATTTTATTTTAATCAAAATCTTTAATCAAAATAAACTCCTTTATTTTAATTAATTATGGAATCAATTCCATGTAAAAAAAAATTATTAAAGAAAAACACGAATTCTTTTCCTATTCACAAATAAACTCCTTTATTTTGAATAATATGAAATCTTATTTCATATTTAAATAAACTCCTTTATTTAAGGAAACATTGATTCTCTTTTCTATTCATAAATAAACTCTTTTATTTTGAATAATATGAAATCTTATTTCATATCTAAATAAACTCCTTTATTTAAGGAAATACGAATTCTCTTTCACTATTACAAATAAACTCTTTTATTTTGAATAATATGAAATCTAATTTCATATCTAAATAAACTCCTTTATTTAAGGAAAAAATAGAATCCAATTTCAACTCCAATTAGTTAGCATGGAATCAATTCCAACTCTAATTAGTTAGCATGAAATTCTAATTTAAAATTAAAATAAATCTTTTATTTTAAAATTAAAATAAACTTTTTTTATTTTAAGATTAAAATAAACTTTTTTTTTAAATTAAAATAAACTTTATTTTAATTATAAAATAATTAAGGATAATATATATATATATATATATATATATATAATATATTATTATATATATATATATATATAAATATATATACCTTCCTTAAGTATAAGCTAAAAATGACAAAATCCTTAACAAGTAATCTTTAGGTTCTTATCATGATTACCATCCATGCGAATAAAGGTTAAATGAAATCAAAATGACCCGTGAATAAAGGATTCAAGATGGTGAAACATGGAAATCCATGCAACTATGATGCACTCGGAAAGATAAAAAAAATTGCGGTAGTGTAGCACAAAAAAAAAAAAAAAAAAAATCGCGAAAAAAAAAAAAAATAACGTTTTTTTTTTTAAATTAAATTTTAAACAACAAAATTATGCCCAATTAAATTGTTCTAAACACATATCAATACACATATCAAATTAAAATAATTAATAATTTAGCATAAAGGTTTGGCTACGATGCCTTTGTTAGGATTTGTAATATTCAAGAATGCTTGATCAAATTGCATAAATTAAGCGGAAGCGTGTAAAATCGAGTTTAAAAAATTTTACAAACCATATGCGGATCACCCTTTATGCACAATTATTAATTAAGCGAAAAAAGATAAAGAATAAAATCATACCCTTGAAGATCGAGCTTCCTCGTGCAAGTTCACCTCAATCCTTTTAGCGTTGACTTGAATCCACCGGGTTTGGTTCCTTCCTTTGATCGGCGTTAGCCACCTGATTGTTTGGCCTCTAGAGGTGATCCACCGAGGAATAATAAGAATTGAGAAGATGGGTATTGGCTCAAACCCTAGTTTTTTCTATCTGTGTATAGAAAAAGGCGTCTCTCTCAACTATTGGAAATATTACGTAGTTGTAAAAAGTCAACCACTACACACCCATAATAAGACTCCTCTTATTTATAGATGTGGGCAACCCTCCTTAACAATTAAGTAATTGGGTTTTATTTTAATTAATTAAATTCTTTTAATTAATTAAGCTCCTAATCTTATTAGGGACAATTAATTAAACTCTTTTAATTAATTTGCCTCTAATCTATTAAGAATAAATGAAAGTACTTTTATTAATTAATTCCTAAACTCCTTTAGGAATTAAATAATAATAATAGTAATAATAATAATAAGACTCCTCTTATTAATTTATATTTAATATTTCTAAAATATTAAATAATAAATATTAAGCTATTTAATTTATTACATCACCATAGATTAAATTAAATATACTTAACTTATTATTACGATTATGCCATTTGCTTCTTAAATAATTATTCTTCCTTTTATGGTGTGACCCTTTTAGGTTCTCCATATTAAATAGGTTGTGAATAAATCAATTAGAACAATTCTAATCTTATTTAAATAAATAAATTAAAATATTAATTTATTTAAATAAATAATATTTATTCTACAATAGGGATAAGCCTCCCTAGTGATCAGCGACTTTCCGGATAATATAGATTTCAACATTAATCATAAAAGAATCTTTGAGTAAATAGTTAAAATGCAATTCAATCCTTCCGCATCTGATGTCCCGATTAAATATAAGGCATGAAATTCTTTGTCAAGTCTTATTTTATTTAATTATATGTATTTTTGATCCTTAAATGCACTAACTCAAATAATGCAAATTAGAAACTCCTTTCTAATTTCATTACGCCTTAACCCGAGGACTCTTTGGGTTGTCATTTATCGAATCACATAGGACATTTCTCTTCTTTTAATAGAAGTGGTAGATTCTTTATTGATCATACATTATCTCCGTATACAACTTATTATACCCAAGCATACCCTTTGATATACCCTAAGGGTCTTAAGGAATAAGTCAAAGTATAACTCATCATACACGAGATCTTATGATGATCTCAAGTCAAGGATCACTTATCTCTACTATCACTACTGAGAATTCTATTGGCGAGGCAAGTAAAACTCCATTAGGTATTCCTTAGCGAGCCACGTTCGATTGAACTTATTCTCTAATAAGCACCTATATACTTGCTTTAGTGTCTCCACACAAATGATCATGAGATCAATCATCCTCATCGATGAAGCGAAAGCGTATGTACCAATCTATCGGATTTACTAATCCCCGATTTAGTAATCAATGATTGGGAACTATTTTAGTTTAAACCTTTCTAAGAATTTAGATCTCATTAGAATGATCATCATCATTATTCTAAAAGCATTGCTTAAAACTATGGGTTTATCACATATTATAAAAAGCGACATCATGTAGATAATTAAAAGCCTTTAATAAATTAATACTTTTATTAATAAATGAATAAGATGAACAAAGTATTGCTTTAGCATCAAACATGATTGGCTTGTGAAATACTACTTTGCTTTGTGAAATGTCTTCTTATACATAATTTGGCTTTTAATTGGAACAAATGAAAAAATTTATGAAGATGATAATGGTAACTTTTTAGCTACTTGAAATGATTGCGAGTTTGATCCGAGAATCGACACCATTTTCGACTCATTAAAGATAAGAACATTCATTATCATTATCTTAGCCATAAAATTCAAAATGAGTTGATAGCTATTTTAGCATCAAATGTTAAACATGCAATCATTGAAAAAATAAAATAGCTAAATATTTTTGATCATTCTTGATTGTACTCTGATCAAATCACAAAGAACAAATGACTTTAATATTGAGGTGTGTAGATGTTTCAAGTACTCCAATATATATGAAGATTACTCTTAATATTGATGATGTGAGGGACAATGTTATGATAATGGCTCTAATATGAAAGGGAAAAATCTAGGTGTACAAAAAAGATTACTTTATATAAATCCTAGAGAATTTTACATGTCATATGGTTCTCATTGTCTCAACTTAATAGTTTGTAATATGGCGAAGTCGTGTGTTAAAGCAAAATCTTTTTTGGAGCATGTCGATGCATATATCTGTATTCTCTAATTCAACAAAGCGATGGAATGTGTTACTTGATTACATAGATGGTTTGACTTTGAAATCATTGTCTACTACTACGTTGGGAAAGTCACATTGAAAATGTCAAAGCAATAAAATCTCAAGCTTCCCCAAATCGAGGAGAAGCTTTATTTAAATTAACAAAATTAGTGAAGATGCCAAATTGGTAGGGATGCTCAAAAGTTTAGCATTAGGAGAGCTTTCAATTTTGAATTTATATTAAGTTTGGTTATTTGGCATGACATTTTGCATAAGATTAACTTAGTTAGTAAAAAGTTACAATCTCGAAGACATGCGTCTTGATCTTTCATTGTCTGACAATTAGAAGGACTTGTTTTATTTTTGAAAACTATAGAATAAATGGGTTTGTTTCGATACGTGATTGATCTTAAAGAAATTTCCCTTGATGTGGGAATTGAGCTGTATTTCAAAAAAGCGTCGAATTTGTAGAAAAGGCATTTTGATGAGGTTTCCAATAATGATGAGGAACAACAATAAATTTGAAGAATCATTTAGAATGATTATTTTTTGTTATAGTGGATATTTCTCTTAGTGAATTGAAGAGTAGGTTTGAACAATTGCATTGTTTTGAATCAATTTTGGGTTCTTATTTGATCTTTTGCAAAGTTGGCTTCGTTTGATGATAATGAATTAAAAAGTTCTTGTGTGAATCTTGAAAATGCTTTAAAACATGGTGATGTTTACGATGTTGATCTGAGAGACTTATTTTCGAATTACAAGTGTTGCAGTGATGTTACCAAAAGAAGCATATAAACGGATAAACCATGGACATCCATTAAAATTCTTGAGTTTGTAAAAGAGTTTGGATATGTTTCTAATGTAATGGTTGATTATAGGGTATTATTGATTGTACTTTGTGATTGTGGCATCTCTTTGAAAGAAGTTTTTCTAAATTAAAATTATTGAAATCTTACCTGCGGACCACCATGACTCAAGATAGGCTAAATGGATTAGCGATATTATGCATTGAAAATGATATGTTAGAAAACATTAAATATGATAATATAATTGATGATTTTACATCTAAAAGTGCAACAAGAAGACATTTTAAATGATGTTTTGTGGTTCAGAATTCATTGTTTTTTTTGTAGGTACATGTGATGATTCTTTGCTTCGATTAATTGTGGAGGATGAAAAAAGAAGATAGATCAAATCAAGAAATGCTTATGGAGATTCGGGAGGAAGCATGTAGACTCAAATATGTAAGTTTTATTTTTTTTAATGCAATGATTACAATTCGGGGTACTCTTTTTCCTTTGTTCGGGGTTTTGTCCCATTGGATTTTCCCCAAACAAAGTTTTAATGAGGCCCCAAAGTGTTCTTCCTTATCTTTTGTAAATTCTTATAATTTTAATAAAATTAATTAGTTGATAATTTATTTATTTTTTTTTTAATTTGTATAAAGGGGACAACTTTAGAAAATTAAATCACAGGACTTTAAAAAACCCAGGGGCCAAGGCTTTGAATTTTGCCATCAAGATTCCATTATCATGACACTTTCAAATAAAAAATTTAATAAATTTAGGAATAAATATATAAACACAAATATACTCCATTCGTTCGTCGGTCAAAAACTGACTTAGTTTGATTTATTTTTTTTATAGTTAAATTGATTATTTTTATAGTCAAAATTTATAGTACTATTTTTCTTATAAAAATATGGATAAACTATAAATATAAGAAATTATATAAATTTACTACTACCTCCAATTTGTGAGTTTAAAATATAAATAAATATACTTAAGTTTTAATCTAATATTAAATAATTTAATTGAAAAGTCAAACTAAACCCCTTTTTCAAAAGAATTAAGCAATACTATTAAATTTTGTAAAGTTTACAAATAGAACTTTTTATAAAAGATAAGGATCATGACGCCGACTAGAATAACGATTACTATTCTTCAGGCTAGTTTAACAAAAACTCATAGTCATATACAAAGAACGCAAGAGAATTATCCAAAATAAAGAGAAACTTTTTGATACTTATGTTAATAAAAAACTAAAACCTCATACTTCCCAATCAGCCAACAAGGCAGACTTTATAGTTAAAATAATTTCTTATCAAATAGTACTAAAAATAACAAAATCTCAATAATCACCCCGTAATTAAATACTCTCTCCGTCCTTAATTATTTGACGTTTTAGAGTTTTTTATTTGTCCCTAATTATTTGACGTTTGTTCAAATCTAAGAAAAGTAATGATATTTTTTCCAAAATTACCCCTCATTATTATCTATTTTTTTGATACTTTAAACTCTTTCTCTGTCTTTATCCTAACAAAACTCTTCTTATTCCAACAAAAGATTTAAAGATATTATAGACAATTGAGTACTATATTTAATGCTTTTTAATCATTATCTTAATTCTTATGTCTACTTCTAAAACGTCAAATAATTAGGGACGGGGGAGTAAGTAATAAAGGAAAAGATTCACTTCCTAACACTCTCATAAAATGGAAGAACATATTTAGAAGTGAGAACACCCAAAGTCAGATCCGAAAGGCCACTCTCGAAGAGATCCAACCTTGACTCCCGAAGCCATTAAAGAGATCCGATCACTTTCCATGTTAATTTGCACCGATCTATCAACTCATGGTATTTCAGCTTTATCAACATATTATCTGACAACTCAGTATTAATTATATATTCTGTATCAAATCATTTGACACAAACCATGCATATATCTCGTATAGCTAGGTAGTATTTTTGTTTAATTTATATATATAGTTGTTGCCATATTGTTATAGTGATCACTTGATTAATCATCATTATTACGCAAGATCTTTCGTCACGTCCCCAATCACGCAAAACGATCATAGCGTAAACACAATAAACACCATGGCGACGGCGGTTCAGGTGAGGGGATAGCTTCGAGCGTGAGAATCGATGTATGTGAATTCACAAGATTTATCGAAAGCAGTAGGCTATATCGCCTAGTGTATTGATATCGAGAGATAATAATAATTCTACTGTGAATATATGATTCTAAATGAAGAAGAGTATGAAACGCACTACCTCTTGGTGGAGACTTCCTTGCCAAGTTATACCCTCCGGCACGAATTCTCGTGCCACCCACTACTACGACACATTTCCCTTTGCGATGGGTTCTGTGCCGTTGCATGTAGTTTATTCTCTTCTTTTGATCATTTGTCACTACTGCCGTAAATGGATTGTAATCCCATCCACATTAATGCATGGCGGGTTCTTTTAGTCAACCGAGCATGCTTTTTCATCATTCTGGTCGAAGATTATAGATATTTAAAATGTCTAAATGATTGATCCATTGACGGCCGGGTCTTATAAGTTTGAAATGAAAATAATATGATAATTGAGAACAATGATTTTTATAATTCAATAATAAAGGCCCGATAGAATAAAATAATAAGCCCGATATATTTGGCCCAAAGGGATAAAATATCACGACCCGACATTGCCCCTAGTTTTTGTTGAGCAGAATGTTTAATAGAAAACTATAAACAATCCATGATTTTTCTTTGAGAATCGATAAATGACAAGATGTAATTAAAAGCGTACCCATTTATTGTCCATGAAATGAAATGAAAGGAAGTTAAGGGCCCGATTCGGAAAGATTTCTAACCATTAGGTACCGGGATCAAAAGCGGGGACGCTTCCCATTCAAATTCCAAATTATTACTTTGGCATTTAATGCGCTTTATCTTGAACAACTTGTATGGCAAATCGGTATAAAAGGATAACTTTACCAATTTTTAGATTTTACTGTTCATTTGAAATTGAGCGCCTTACAAAATTTGATCTCTCTCTCTCTCGTAAATCGTCACAAATGGCTTTCGAAACCACGAGCGAGTTCTCCCATACTTGTAACACCCATCTTGTGGTTCCCCAAACCCTAATCTTAATGAGGGGACTTGATGCGAATCCCAAACAGAGAACCCGAAAACCCCCCCTCGACTATTATAGAATGCGGGCGATTCTCGCGTGCTAACACTCCTTATCATAGCAAAATTTGGTGAAGAGGTTGAACTCGGTTCCATATTCGAGATACCCGTCTTTGTCGGTACCCAGATCTGGTGAGAGAAAATGTACCAGCGACTGAAGGATGAATGGTAGTACGGTGACTTTCTTGGAGAAGGGGTTCGTTCCCTCTCCACGTTTTCATAGTGACCCTCTTGGGGTTTTTGGGTGTAGGATTTTCACTGTTGGTGCAGAACTCCTACATCCATATTCGGCCTTCGTGGCCTTACATCATGAGCCCGGGCGTCGAGCCCTCTTTGGACTTCTTCTTCTGCATCTACAAGATAGTGCGATCCGAGGAGAAGGGTTGAGGCCCTCGACAAACATTCTCAAAGTGCGGAGAGAAATTTGTGTGGGCGTTCATTTGGTGAATACCCCTTGAGCAATAGGGGATGGCATGAAAATAGTTCTTCGTCAAAGGCCACGAAATCTCTTCTCTCCGAGGCCGGGCAAGCGGCGAAAAAATATCTGGCGACTTGGAGATGTTTACGAAGAGCGAGAAGTGGAGATGATGGAGCTATTTGACAACTTCAGAAGGAGGGTGGAAATACGGACTCCTCTCGAAGCAAGCATGGTTGTATGACCGTAAGCGTAAGTACCAAACTTATTTCAAATATATATATTTTTGAAAATATTCCATAAAATATAATTATAACATGGAATTGTTTGATTTATGCGAGTGTCTTTGATCGAATAGAGCTCTGTAGAAATAAAAGAGCTCGAAGATTTTTTATCCGGTAAGTCTTGAAGCAATTGAGGCTACACCAATGAAGCTACCCCGAAGTAGATCAGCGCGAGAGAAATTCACACGGATGAATTTCAACCGGAAAAGAAAGCAGTAGAAGAGATTTTCATACGGAAGAGAATCTTCACCCTCGACAAAGAGGAGGCTACGAGAAAACCAAGGTCGATCCCTCTAGTAAATCTTCCGAACCTATACGAAGCAGAACCAACCCCAAAACCATTCCTCGATCGGTGGCTTACTTGATCGTCACGATCGAAGGTATACTTAGGACTAAAAACTAAAAACAAAAATAACCCCATTAAGCTGTAGAAGAACTTCGGGGTTCCTCGGTCTTGGTCATTCCTCCGCCGTATTTACAGCAGAAATACTGGATCGAAGAGGGCCGGTGACCGGGGCGAAAGGATTCAGCGTTATCGAAAAAGGAAGCGTACCCACGAGAGCCATCAAGTTCGCATCCGCTTGACACCCAAAGAACCTAATTGAACAAATCTCCCATAATCGAAGCCGTTCATGCGACCTACACCCCCGAGCGACCTACTCTTTTCCCACGAAAAGCGAGACCTTCTCTGAGCGGCCGGTCCTTGGTCGAGTTATTATCTGAAAGAAGCCGTGGGATCTCGAGACCCTATGGCCTAGGTTCGATGCTGACTTTCCTTTCGACCTCTTTGGAGCTTTCGTTCGACCTGCACTGGCGACCACCGATTCGGTGATCACCACGGATGAAATCTTCTCGATGAAGGTATGAGTTATTTGGCGAGGTAAACAATAATGACTTCTTCCTCTACATCTCTATTTTCCTTGAGCATTTTAGAATTTGACTTGAGTACTTTGAAAATGTGCGGGCTAATGTTTGTCTTGGACATTGCGTCAAGAGACACATAAATGGAAAAGAGGAAGATTTCATCGTGAGAAATAAACATCTTTGAAATCGACCTTGGACCGAGAAAAATTTGGTCGTGAAGATGCTTTTCATACCATCAGCGGTCTTCGATAGAAATTGGATCGGGCCAAGATGGATTTGAAGACATCGATGATATGACCGAAGACCCTGAGGATGAGTTAGGCTGCGTCAAAAGCCGACCGACAAACCTTAACCAATCTGAATCTTTGGTTTGGTTGAAGAGAATCTACTTCAAAGCGAAAAATGAGAGTTCTCTTGACCAACCCGAAACTAGTCTGACTTGGTGGTGAGGCGAAAATTCGAGGATGAAGCTTCGAAGGCGTAAGGCCCAGCGTCACATAAGCTTCGCCATAAGATAAAAGACCTTGAGGGCGAGGCCTGATTACGGTGAAGAGCGAAAGCATGATTGAGGCGAGTATAGGGACTCGGATGAAATTAATGTCGAGATCATGAAGGTCTATTCGGAGGATATGAAGGTATCGGGAGCGAGGGAAGAGAAGCTATCATTTGCTTTCGGTTGGACCCGACCTTTGCTCAATTCCAGATGATGAAAGCGGTGCTGAATATATATCATACTTTTTTGATTCTATGTAAATATTTAACTTTTATGTTCATGTAATTAATCGACTTAAATGAAATGAACATTTTATGCTTATTGATAAATCTTTAAGCTGTCTTGATTATAACCACATCCGTCGGTTTCTTGTCGATAATTTAGTATCGATAAGATGAACTATTGAATTAGATATGGCATATAACAGTTAACTCATGCAATGAAGTGAGTTGAATTTCTGGACGAGATTCAAGTTAAGCGAACTAATAGGCTGAACTCAACACTTAAACAAAATAAATAACTTATACTCTGCCGGTATCGAAGAGTGAGATCAATCATCGTGAAGTAAATTTGGAATGACAAGCAGATAAGAACCAAGACATAAGGATTAATAATGACCATTGACTTACCACCACGATAAGATCAATATAGGACCAAAAGGACTTGGGGCTACCATCGAATGGCTGGTGAGTCCTACCATACCTCCTTACACCATCGGACCAATAGTGACCATTGACTTACCACCACGATAAGATCGATATAGGACCAAAAGGACTTGGGGCTACCATCGAATGGCGGTGAGTCCTACCATACCCTCCTTACACCATCGGACCAATAGTGACCATTGACTTACCACCTGATAAGATCAATATAGGACCAAAAGGACTTGGGGCTACCATCGAATGGCCAGCGAGTCCTACCATACCTCCTTACACCATCGGACCAATAGTGACCATTGACTTACCACCCTGATAAGATCAATATAGGACCAAAAGGACCTTGGGCTACCATCGAATGGCCCGGTGAGTCCTACCGTACCTCCTTACACCATCGGACCAATAAGACGGTGATAATTTGTAGAAAAGTGATCTTTTATTGATATCAAACGGTTGTGTATCGGACTTAGATAAAGCGGCTTGAACTTTATTGAAAATACTTAGAAGTACTCCTTGGCGTATGCCATGTATTCTTGATCTCGGAACCATCAAGTGCCTTTAATCGATAAATCACCAGGGCTTTGGTACTTGATCACTTCATATAGCCCTTCCCGATTGGCATTAGCTTTCCGTGATTACGAGGTGTAGAAGCTTCCGGCTTCTCACGAGAACGAAGTCTCCTACTTGAATCTCTGAAGTTTGACACCCTTGTTATAATGTTTGGCCACCTTCGTTGATAAGACCAATTTGATTAAAGCTTCTCTCTCGACCGTCTAGTAGGTCCAAGTTAGCCTTGATCCTTTATCGTTGTAGATTTCTTTGAATTGACTCACACGAAGACTTGGAGATCCGATCTCATTTGGGACTAAGGCATCGATTACCATAGGCGATCGGAAGGTGAATCCCCTGTAGTAGTCCTCGGCGTAGTTCGGTATGCCCACAAAGACGCTCAATGATTCTTACGGCCATCTTCCTTAGCTTCATCAATCTCGCTTTATTCCATTCAACGGCGTCTGTTGGTCACCTCAACTTGCCCATTCATTGTGGATGAGCCACGAAGTCTTCTTGTCTTTGAATCCCCAAATCGTTCAAAAATTCTTCAAATTTTGAACCCTGAACTGGCGTCCATTGTCAAGATATCAATACTTTAGGGATCCGGCGAAACACCACAGACTCCTTTACAAACTTTAAGCACTCACATTACATTATCGGCCAGAAGTGGTTTCGCCTCTACCCACTTAGTCATATAATCAATAGCAACTGACTATGAAGCTAACGACCTTTAGCTTTGAGTATGGTCCCGATATATCCACCCAGACGGTGAAAGGTATAGGAGATAAAATCGAGTATAACTCTTAGGTGGTGATAATGAGAACCGGACTATTGGTGGCATTTTCACATTTCTTGGCGTACTCTGTAGCTTCTTTGAAAATTGTGTTGATAGTAACCTGTCGAGAAATACTTTGTGTGCCAAAGACTTGGCGACCATATGATCGCATAAATCCTTCATGAACTTCCGAGAAAGCATACTCGGCAGACGGAACAAACATTTCAATAATGGTGAGGAAAAGCATGATCGATAAAGATCCCCATCAATAAGGTGAAATTAGTACTCTTGTACTTGATCTTCTTACTGACATCGATCAGAAGGAAGGACGCCATCGCCGAATACTCGATCGTGAGGGGTCGTCAACGGTTTGTTAGATTCGATGCATCTTTGTTTCATCTTTGAACACTCATTTAACGCAAAATTTCCAAATACACCGATCCATGAAAGACATCTGCATCCGTAGTGGCCAATTTCGACAAAGCATCAGCAGTAGAATTGTCGTTGCGCTCAATACCTTGAAACTCGTACGAAGCAAAAAATTGAAGTTGGTTTCTTAACTCCGCCGGATATTTGATCATTCGGGTCCCAAAGCCGTAATCTCCGGCAATTTGTTTTCTACAACCAAGCGAGAATCACTATAGATAATTAAGCTGTTGGACTTGAGACTCTTTGCTAATCGGACACTTCTTAACAACTTGCCCCGTACTCGGACCTCATTATTTGTTGCTTTAAACCCAAATCGATGGCTCTTTGAACCTTAAATCCCTCAGGACTTATTAGAATAATTCTGCTCCCTAACTTGATCATCGTAGAGGATCCATCTGCATACAACGTCCGCCTTCCGACTCTCTTTGAATAACGACCCTTTGCTTTCGATCGGAAGATTGACTTCCGATAACCGTATCTGGCGGTGAGCGAACATTCTACCATAAAGTCGCCCGAGGCTTGGCCTTTAATGGCGATTCGGGGATGATACTCGATAAAAAGCTGGAACAATTCCATAGTCCATCTTTGCTAATCTACCCGAGACCTCGGCTTGCCCATCACCTTCTTGACGGTTGATCGTGTAGATGACCGAGTCGACCTTGAAAATCTGCTTAGAAGCTTTCTCTTGGCAATTATTAAAGCAAAGGCAAATTTCTCGATGTTAGGATACGGTTTGACATCTCGTGGGGCGTGGCGGCGTAATAGGCCAGGATCTTGCTTCCCTGCGATCTCCGAATCAAAAGCTGCTCCAATTGCTAAAGGCTGGCCGCAGGTACAAATATAAAGTCTCTCTTTGGGGACGAGCTTGACCAATAAAAGGTAGAAAGGCGGATCGTTTTATACTTTGGAAAGCATCTTCACACTTGGAAGTCCTTTGGAATGTCTTCGCATTCTTGGTCCTTGATATATCGAAAGGAAGACATCTTTGCTGATTTGGCGACGAACCTCCTTAAAGCCATGATCCTACCCGATCGATGTTTGAGCGTCTTTGAATGGTGAGAGTCTTCATATCGAGGATGGCTGGATCTTCTCTGGATTGGCTTGATGCCCTTTGGTGACGGATAACCCGAAATTTTCGGCACCAAAGTAGAAAGTACATTTGGTTGGATTAAGTCGCGGTTATCGATGCGAATAGTTTGAAAACACTCCTCTAGATCGTCAAATGTTTACGAATTTGCATACTCTTCACGATCATGTCATCTACATAAACCTCCATATTCCTTCCCATTTGTCATTGAATATAAAGTTCATCATCCTCGATAGGTAGCTCCGGCATTAATGAGGCCAAAAGTCATTTTTTGTGCGCATACTGCCGAGCGGTGTGTAATGAATCTTGTTTTGGAATGTCTTCTTTGCACATGGATATTTGATGATAACTGAAAAAGCATCCATAAAGCTTAATAATCATACCAGAAGTGGCATCGATGAAATTTGATCGATATGGGCGGAGGATAAAGTCCTTGGACGACGGGCTTTGTTGAGGTCGGTGTAGTCGATGCAAACCCGCCACTTTCCATTATATACGCACCAATACATTACATTCTTTATCCACTCAGGGTAATCAATCTAAGTAGATGAAGTCGGTGACCGACAATTTTGCAACCTCTTCATCGATGATCTTTTGGCGTTACGGAGCAAATATCGCTTTCTTACGTGATTTGGCTTTTTGAAGGATCTATCTCGGTTTATGCTCGGCAACCTTAGGTGACTCGGGCATATCTTGTGGCTCCCATGCAAAAATATCGACATAGCATCGTAAAAGTTCCATAAGATTCGTCAGAAGAGGTTACAGTGGCCGAACCGATCTTCTTTATCTTGTCAAACTTTCAGATGACCAACTCAATTTCCTTCGTCCCCGGTGAAGATTACCATGAGTTACGGCTCGCTCTCGGTGAAGGTTCGATTTCAATTGCCATCGTCTTTCTTTGTTTACTAACCCCATTCAGGATGAAATAGCCGAATTAGATAACATCTCGGGCGAGATCAAGTCACCCATCCTCTCCTACTCCATGTCTTTGTGGGGAACTTGATTTTGAAATGTGGGATGGGAATTCTGACTGAAGAAGCTGTCAGCGTAGGTCTTCCCAAAATGGCGTTGTAAGTAGAATCCACATGCACAACATAAAATTTACAAGTTATCTCCACTTGCGTGGGGTAGTGTCAAGAAGATGACGGGGAGTTCGATAGTCATAAGCCACTTTGGCGAGGATCGTTTAGAAACCATATAGAGAGCCTCTGTCAGGCCTCCATTTTGTGCTCATCGAGATGCATTCTTTGATAAGCATGGGCATAAAGAATGTCCACAGAAGATCCGTTGTCTATCATCATGCGTTTCACATCCTTTGAGCCCACTTGTCTTTGTGATCACCAATGCTCCGCCATGCGGTTGATGGGCTCAGAAGGATAATCGCATCTGTAAATGAAATAACGGTTCACAGGAAAGGCTGTCAACCTTGAGTAGCATCGGTTATTGACATAAGCGAATCAAGATAAGACCTCCTCTTCTTCCCTACTAATTTCCCAGCAGATCCACGGTTATTACATCGGCGACTTGCCTTGGCGGTGGTGGAACATTTTGAGCAGTGGTACTTGAAGCTGTTTGAGCAGTACGATTGATAACTTTGTTGATTTTGGCGGTCTTTCTCGACCACATATTGAATCGACCAAGCCACTTTTAATCTTGTTTTCCACAAAATCCTTTAAATTACAACATTCATTAGTGTCATGACCGGGTGACTTGATGATAACCACAATATTTGCGAGGGTTGCCATGTCCGTTTTGTAATTATCACGAGGTGGTTCAAAGAAAATTTGGTTTGGATCGATCCAAAATTATCGACCTCTCGTATTCAATTTGGGTATAAACCTTATTAACCTTGAGGTAGGAGCAGTGCACATTATTCTTGCGCTTGTGCGCCACGAGTTATTGTATTTCTTGAACTACCATACGCGCCCTTTGGTTATATCCTCCCCCTTTTCACGATCAACATCGGTCTTGGGAACCTCTACCTCCTTTGATTGGCTCAAAGAAGGATTCTTGAGACTATTCATAGCCTCTTCCACAACAATATAGCCTTACGCCTTGAAAGGCCTGCTGAAACTCTTGGATGGTGAAACATCAATTTCTTTACCAATTTCTCGATTTAACGAGATCCGGCCCATTACGGAATAATCCAATGACTTGGAGATCATTAAGATCGGACACTGTCCTAATAGCTTCCCTAAACCTCTTTACATATTGGCACTAAAGATTCATTGGTGAGCTGGGACTTGTCTTAAAGAACACTGTAGGCTTCCCTTCTTCGGTTGCTTCCAAAAGCGAGCATGGAACTTATCACAAAGTTCAGGTCCACGAGGAGATAGAATCCGATGGTAAAGTCCCCATCCAGCATCTGGCGTCTTTTTTCTCAAAGTAGTGACAAAAGTGTGACATTTAGCGACATCGATAAAAGTCGTAGTAATCCATTAAGTCGATTGACGCTTTGTTATGGTCATAGAGATCTCGACCCATCATAGCTCTCCATGCGAGGTAACTTTTTGGTAGCATCTGCTTTCTCCTTGAGAATATCGGAGGTAAAAGGGATGCCTTCTTACGAAATATCTTTCACTGTTGGACCTCGGCCCGATTGTTTTTGAAGTTCTTTCGACTCTCTAACGGAAAATCAACACCTTCGGGTTGTGATGAGATCTCCTTTTCTGGGCGACACTAGGTTTTGGAATGGATCGACCCTTCCTGCCGATCTTCTTACGCCTTTCTGGGACTTCTTGATTTACTAGGTCGTAAAATTTCATCCTCGTGATGAGAGCGATTGTGGCGGTATTCTCCCTTCGGGTTTCGACATAATTTCTCTCGACACGCTTCTTCGTCTTTCATCGTCACGATGAATTGATCTACTGTTGTCGATTGCCTTCTTCGAGGTAGAAGGCGTTCTGCTCCTCGATCTCTCTCTCTTTGTGAGAATGATCCACAGACACATCATAGAATGTTAGGCTCCTTTACCCTTCCAGGCGGGTACCTCCTTATGCCTACTGCCGTCCCGGAGTGAAAATGGCTAGATGCTTCGTCTCTCAACTCATTCACGAAGCATCTGTTTGGCTATATCTTCCCTTTGTCTTATGAGAACCTCCAAAGCCTTATCCGCCGTCGCCGTCCTTGCTGACTTGGTAGCTCGGTCCTCTTGACCACTTGGCGATGAGTCTGGTTGGTGAACCGCTTACCCGTTCCGGATTGGGATCACGCCCTTATCGGCGTTGAAAACTAACTTCCGTCTGGCTCCACCATGGATCTTGGATGAAGTTCTTACGGGTGTTCTTAAGCCGTGCTCTCACGAGCACTTTTAGAAGGACCAAGCGATCCTTTCTTTGAAATACGAGGCGATGATGAACTAATGACCCGCACCGCCTATACGGTGTTCCATCTCTACTCTTCATCATCTTTGAAACAAATTTAAACAATTGTGATTGAAAAAGACCCTCCTTAGCGCTTGATGTTACGCGCGAGATCTTTCGTCGCGTCCGATCACCTAAAAGCGTCACGATCTCGCAGCGTAAACCTGATAAACACCACAAGCTTGAAGCGGCGGTTCCGTCGGGGATAGCTTCGGCGTGAGAATCGATTATGTGAATTCACAAGGTTTATCGAAAAAGCGGAGGCTATATCGCCTAGTGTATTGATATCGAGAGATAATAATAATTCTCGTGAATATACGATTCTAAATGAAGAAGAGTATGAAAAGCGTACCTCTTGGTGGAGACTTCCTTGCCAAGTTATACCCTCGGCACGAATTCTGTATGTACCCACTACTACACGACACATTCCCTTTGCTCGATGGGTTCTGCTTGAATTGCATGTAGTTTATTCTCTTCTTTTGATCCTGTCACTCTCTGCCAAATCGATTGTAATCCCATCCACATTAATGCATGGCGAGGTTCTTTAGTCAATGAGCATGCTTTTTCATCATTCTGGTCAAAGATTATAGATATTTAAAATGTCTAAATGATTGATCGAATTGATGGCTAGGTCTTATAAGTTTGAAATGAAAATAATATGATATTGGCTTTAATGATTTTTTATAATTCAATAATAAAAGTAAATAGAATAAAATAAAAGTTCTCAATATATTGGTACTAAAGGATAAAATATCGCGCACCAACAAAGAAGAATTAATGTCCATTGGTCCAAAATATATATATGAAGAATTGAAGACGTAGCGACTCAAAGTACCTCAAACCAACCATGCATGTTCTACTTCTGCTAAAATGTTGCGTTCCTCTTGGCTTTCTATGGAAACAAGTCTGTTTGTCCTTGCGCCAATAACTAAAAGACAACTATGCATATTGCCACTGTGAATTACTATTTCGTCACTGTATCGAATTCATGTAGTATTTCCCCAATGGGTCAAAAAGTGTACTCGATCTCACACAAAATACAAAATTTACTTGATTTATTTAAATGTTGAACTAGATCACAGTAAGCGATTGACTAAAACTTTTAAAATTTTCATATATCTTACAACTTACAACTGTAGGATCCCTTCCGTATATAAAAAATCTTAATTCAACTCGAAAAATATAAAACCACCCAATTTTTGGACTTACCAGCCAGACCTCCACTCCGATAACAGATCCTACGCTTTACAATCATCTTTGAATTAAAACTCAAATCAGACTTCAATTATAACGTGCGGTTACAAAGAGCTAGGTATTGCTCTTAAAAATAATGAAATTTGCACGTTTTCTCTACCACTAACACTATGACTATGTTTGTTTAAAATGATAATATTTGAGATTAAACTATTAAGAGATGGATTTGAGAATAACAAAATAATTTGGAATGAGGGACTATTTAATACTTTGTTCAACTAAGTATTATAATTTCTACTATTTGAGATTAAAAATTTGTGAACAAAATTAACTTTTTAAAAAATGACCTGTATATCTTATTCTATCCAACTATACTTAATTACGCTACTATGAATACAATCACTATGTTATTACTTGTAAGGGTATTGTTAAAATTTAAATTTTGTATATTTTGATTGAAATTATCAAAGCAAAGAGACAAAAAATCGCTTAACGTTTGATTGTATTGTTGTCAAACCAAACTCACAAAATTCACTCACATAAACAAAAATAAAGAGATATAAAATATGAACACAATAATTTACGTGAAAACCCAATTGAAAAAAAACCACTGAGAGAGAAAGAATAATAATATAATAATATGGAGAGTACAAAGTGTGTGTTTTTTGTGTCATATGCTCTCGTGTTCTATCTCCCCTAAACCATTGCTTATTACTGTATTTATAGCTGTCATGTCCACCAGAATCCAATCAGGAGTACAAGTCCTTTGTAAAATTACCTTATAACTACAATTAATTTCCAAATTAAACCTCCTTATCCCACCAAATAAGAAAACACAACCTTATTTTAATAAGAACTCTCTCACTGTCAAAATAAATCCAAATAATCACACCCAACAGGTATAATAATCCAAACGATAAGTTTTTATTCATTTCTTTAAATAATTCTTAACAAAACAAACATAACATGATATTATTTTAAATTTTCCCTTAAATAATCTTATTTTAAACAAACACGTGACTAGAACTATTTAATCTTAAGATTAATAATTTTAGAATTATAATTTATTGGGTTAACAGCGTATCGAACCCATAAGTATACACCATTTTGAACTGGTACCTCCAAGTTCAAAAGTTCTCATCCTTCAATCCAAAGTCCTCTTAAGTAATCATAACGGACCCTTTTATAATTTTCAATCATAAAAGTTGTTAGAATTACCACGTCTTTCGGTAAAGGAAGTATATATAAGTACGCTTTATAAACCCATTTAAAACCAAGTTAATTTATTCGTACTTCTTACTATAAATCTGAATGTATTTGGAAAAAAAATCTCATCTTCAACATCCCCATTAATTCATGAAAACCAAAAATTTCAAATCCAAATACTCCAAACCATCCATCTCTTCAAGTAATGTTCTATAAAATTATCAAATATATCAAACACGAACAATAGATTCAACACATTAATTTGCCCAATAAAAAAACAAAAAATCCCAACTCATCTTCATCATCTATCCCATCTTCATAATCTTTCTCATTGTCATCATCATCATTTTTCTCATCTTCTCCGTCAATCATGAACTCAAAAAATTCAAAATTCAAAATACCCAAATCTGCATCATCTTCTTTTGCAACAATTCATGAAACAAAAAAATTCTGAAACAAAAATCTCAACCCATTCATCATTTTCAAATTTCAATCCCAAAATCTCAAAACTTCCAAAACTATTTGTTGTATCATGAAACCCACTCATTTCTCTCTAATTAAAACACAAATTGGGGAACCATTCATAAACTCAAAAATCTCAAATCAAAAATCTCAACTCATTCATCATATTCAATTTTTGTCCCAAAGTCTCAAAACTCTTAATCAAACCACACAATATACGAAATTCGAAACTCAAATCAAACTAGATGGCTCAAATCAAACCAAAATTGAAGATAATATATTTCTATCCAATCGTATTGGAGCTCATCTTAGTAGTTCAAAACATAGACCTTTTGTGGGTCCGATTTGAACTCTTCTTGGTGGGCTAAAACATAGGTCTATGTAGCAGATGTTGAGTTTTGGGCAGTGTGGTTTTAAGGGAGAGTTTTGAAGGTGTGAAGAGAGAATATGAAGATTTAAAAATAAATGAGTTTCATAATATTGGGTTAATTAGTGTAGTTAAACTATTTAATTTAAGTTAATTTTATGTATTTATACTTTCACATGTTTATAATTAAGGTTTACACGAATTTAGTACTTTAAAATGGAGAACATATTATCTTAGGTGTATGATCCGTGGGCCATGGGGACACAGCAAAATTAAAAATTATACTAGTTGTTCATCAATATTCTTTTCTATTGTAAAAGGGTATTTTTATGTTTTAATCAGATTCTAATTTGAGATTTCTTGAACCCAAAAAAACCCAGTTTTTGAAGAAGACGAGAAGGCCATGGAAGCCCAAAAATAAAGCTCTGATCACCAGGTACTCTTGTAATTTTATTTGTTCTGATAGGATAATCTTAGTTCTTTGATACCCAGATTAACACAGTTTTTTTTTATGATGCTACTGTCATCTTCTTTTTTTCTTTTTCTTTTTAGGAAATCTGTGTTTTCGCAATTCATCTAATATAATATATAATTTTTGTTGAGTGCTTTTATCTTTTCTTTGCTTTGCTGGTTTTTTTTTTCAGTTGGCCTGTGACCTTGAATGTCAGAACAGATTCCTTTGGGTAATCTAGAAAAAATGTGAAATTTTTTTGTTTATGGACTAAATTGGGAATTTGGATATCAGTTTGATGATTGCTAGTGGTTAAAGCATTAGAAGTAGTTGATGAGTGTAAAACATTTCTAAAGCCTTTCAGGGTTTAAGGAAGAATTTGGGTTTTTCCGCTTTCCAATCTGTCCCTTTTCACATTTGTGGGATCTAACTCTTCTTCTTCAACTCTCTATTTCAAATATTAGGAATTCTATTCCTTTGCTTTGAAAGAGAAAGAACCTAAATTACTTGCCCTCTACGGTGTATTACCTGTTTTCTTAAATAAATTCTTTGTAATTCGTAGTACTAGCTTCTTTGAAATGCTTCAATGTTGGAAAAAAGCATGCTTCTGTCAAGGTTGTTTTCATGCCTGATAGCCGTTTCAATGTTTCTTCTGATTTTTTCCTCATCTTTGGTATTTCGATTCAGCGACAATTCCTTGTGTTAAAATAATTGATGTTAATAGCACTTCATTTTACTTTAGACCCGATTTGAGAAGTAAACATAGTCGACTTCCCTCTATTTCTTCCGTCCCTTCACAACTTTCTAGCCAAGGAGAAGCCAAGAGATAATTTATCAAAACTCCATTTCCAGCAAAATGCATACTTTAGAGCAAGTTAAAGAGAAGATATGTTATCCAAATCAAGGTATTCTTAGAGTATTTATGTATGACTTGCCTCCTGAATTTCACTTTGGGCTAATGGGTTGGAAAGGAAGTCCAAATTAAGTGTGGCCGGATGTTAGTAACCAGAGTCAAATACCTTCATACCCCGGTGGATTAAATTTACAGCACAGTATGGAGTACTGGCTCACCCTTGTTCTTCTATCATCAAACACTCCAAATGTAGTGAGACCATGCAGTGCAATCAGAGTTCAGAACCCAAATCAAGCAAATATCATTTATGTGCCATTTTTCTCCTCTCTTAGTTACAACAGGTACTCTAAGCTTCGTGGAAAAGAGAAAGTTAGTATCAACAGAATGTTGCAAGATAAATTGGTGGAGTTTCTAAAGGGCTGGGATGAATGGAAACAGTTAGGTGGAAAAGATCATGTGATTGTAGCCCACCATCCAAATAGCATGTTGACTGCAAGAAGGAAGCTGGGTTCTGCCATGTTTGTACTTGCAGATTTTGGAAGATACCCGGTTGAAACAGCAAACCTTGAAAAAGATGTGATTGCTCCTTACAAACATATCATAAATACCACACCTGCTAACATCCCTGCCTCATTTGAACACCGCCCTATTTTGGTGTACTTCCAAAGTGCAAAATATCGGAAAGATGTAAGCTTTTTCTCCTCATAAAACCTTCCACTATACTTATCGGAGTGTTTGCTTTGTGATTTGGTTTTGGTATTGTGGTATCCTTGATCATGGAGTCGTGTATTTCTCATGAGATCGACTTTTTAGTATTAAGCTGCTCTCATCTTCCTTGTTTAATTTTGACATCAATACCATTAAAATATATTTTGCATTCTCTTGATACCCTATCTATTGCCTCTCTGTAATCACATCTGCCTATTAATATTGGCAAAAGTAAATATTGGTAAAAGAGCCCTTGTGAATATTGTATATGCCTTTTATATTTTAGATTCAAGTGAGCTGTTAGGTCTTAATAGAAATAGTAAATGAATAGGTTATCTAGTTCAATTATTTTTTGGTTCGCTTTTTGCTTTAGAAGAATATCACATTAATTGAAGTTTCCAAATCTTTGGCCATTCAAACGCCAAAAGGACATGATTTCTTCCGATTTGTATTTGTTGTCGATGTTTTGCAGGTCACAAATTTGTTTTCCAGCCAAAGGTGTCTATGACTCGTATCCTTAACTGAAATTATCATCTAAATACAATTTTTATAAGAATTAGAAATGCAATATTTAACTAAAAAACTTAATGATACACTATATATATATATATATATATATATATATATATATATAGTGTGAGGATCAGGTCCGGGAGTCCGGACCTTGTTAAAATGCGGACCAATATTTTTATTTTTTTTTGCTTTTTTTTTTTAAACAACTAAAAAAAAGTTTAATATTTTATGGAACTGGAATTTTTTTCATAATACAGTGTTTTGGACGTGATTTGAATACATATAACAAAATAGATCTGTACAATATACACTCCTAGAAGCGAACTAAAGATCGTGCTTGTAATTTTTATTCTAAGGACTCCAGATATACCCAGAGGCTATCTCTCACTGATATTTCTACAAGTGTTAGTTCCCAAGGTACTGTCTCACATAAGGGTGAACTCCACTTACTATTCATGTGAGGATGAGATGAGAGCATGGAACTATCAAATTTACTTTGTGGAAATATCAATTCCTATATATATATATATATATATATATATATATATATATATATATATATATATATATATATACATCATGCTTGCTAGGAAAATGGCAAAATTTGTGCAATGATTTCAGTTCATTTTGTTTGTCTTTCTAGTTGCATTGATTGTTGGCATCCTTTATTAACAATCTATTTTATATCTTCAGATTTTCTACCCAGCTTCACCTCCCCAAAACTCATAAAATTGAACACTCAAAAGAAAATTCTTCCTAATTAAAATTTCCCTCATGATGTATTTAATTAATGTGAATTATTCTAAGCATTGCTTTTGGATTCATCTTCAGGGTGGAGCAATTTGCCAAGAGTTATATTACCTCCTCAAAAGATGAGAAAGACGTACACTTCACATTTGGAAGTGTTGGAGCAAATGGGATTAATCAAGCATGCCAAGGGACGGCCTCATCCAAATTCTGCCTAAATATTGCCAGAGACACCCCTTCCTCAAATTGCCTCTTTGATGCAATAGCTACTCATTGTGTTCCTGTGATAATAAGCGATGACATTGAGCTACCTTTTGAAGACGTTCTAGACTACTCAGAGTTCTGTATATTTGTTCGTATATCCAATGCTGTTAAAAAGGGGTACCTTCTGAATCTTCTTAGGGGGATCAAGCAAGACAAATGGACCAAAATGTGGGAGAGATTAAAAGAGATTGAAAAGCACTTCGAGTATCAGTTTCTATCAAGGCCTGATGATGCAGTAAATATGATCTGGGGTGTAGTTTCACGAAAGCTATCTTCAATTGAAAATGACAGAAAGAAAAGATACCGCAGATCCCAGCTCTTATTAAAGACTCCTTGATATAATGAATATTAATTAAGTTGGAACATAGGGATATGGTTAACAATGAAATATTTAGAACAAAGAGAACACAACCTGATTTACAGAAGATCTGTATGCCTCTGTTTCTACCACCAATTCTTAACCTCTTGTAAATTACATTTGATTTGTAGCAATTTTATTTCTTTTTTGGTCTTAGTGGAGAAAAAGGATGTTGTACATTTATTACTAGACTGTTTGCCACTACTGGTTTTACATGAAGAATGTAAAAATGTAAAGTGTGCTAAAATTATATTTTAAGATGCTAGCTTTGATCTTTTCTAGCATAATATGTATATCATATATAGAAGAAGAAAGAGATCATGATGTTTCATTTTAACATGCAGAAAGCAGAGTATCATTCGTCACAGGAAAACAACAAAATAAAATTGAATTAAGCACTATACTGTGTATGTGAGCCAGCTTGGTCGTTAGAACCTATACAACATAGGCGTGTTACTAGCTAACTCACAGATGAACTTCAGCTCTGTTTGAACAAAAAGCTTCATTTCAAAGAAATAAAACTATAGTGGCCAACCAACCTATATTGAAAGAACTTCAAAGGAAGCAGAAGTTGCCCACCACCCTCTAGTTTCTCCTTCCATCTATGAGTGATAGCCATAAGCCACTCCTTTTTGCACAGACATTTTCCATTTTGGATTCTTTCAAACTTTTGTGTATCAGCACCTGTTATGAATGGGGTCTGATCCTCTTCGAACCCTTCTTTTGTTTGATTGATTCGGATCAAACATTGTTGAAGGCGAAGGGGCTATGCTCAACTTTGCTCCCAATTGTTCAACAGCAACGCCCTTTAGAACACGCGAGTTTCTTAGAAATCTGAGAGCAAGATCTATGCTTCCAAGGCCAGAAACCTGCTGTGGTTGAATGGATAGAAACCCAATACAAACAACAAGGATAACCACCCTACAAGCAGGGACACCCATGTTTAATTGATGTTTCTACCCTACAAGAGAACAAGAGGAATATAGAGTTAGTTATTCTCTTGTCCTAGGCAATAAGGAGAGAATTAGTGCTTTCTTTGTCTGGGAGTGGCTCTCTGTCTTATGCCCCATTCCTGTACATATAAGCCAGTGGTTCATCTTTTATGGGATTTGCAAGATTAAAGGCATAAAGCACAAGAGGGCCCCAAAACATCTAGAGAAGTTGCAGATTCACCTCAATCATAAGCCTGCCATAGAAGCAATATAAGGCTGTTTTAGAAGACTCTGACAGGTTTGAATGAAAAGGTTAGTTGGAACACTACCCTTGGGAAGCCAAGAATCTTTATATTGGTTCCCTACATATCTATCATTTGCATTTCTCTTTTTAACCAAACAATGATCCATCTAGTGTCTTCAACTCTAAGCCAATTTGCCAAGTCATCCGTGCTATTCTCACGTGTATTTGTACCTCATCCGAATGCTCTAAATCAATAAAGAACTCATATGACGGCTAAGCTAAACAAATTTGACTATAACTATCCTCCCGTGATTATATTTTCCTTGTTAATCCTTATTTATGAACAAATATTCCTTTTTAGGTGCTCTTAACCACTAAAACTATGTCATTGTTGTAGAATTTACTCTGCATTTATTAACAAAGAAACTGCATGGATCAATCAAAGAAGACTTATTGAGTCTATTTCGAGCTGAGAAAAACAAAAAACAAAACACACACACATGAACCCAAAATGTGGATTCATGGTAATTTATGTGTGGCATTTAAATTTCATGACCATATGTATAGTGGCTTGGCTGCTAGAATCAAGGCATGAGCCAGTGAGCCAAAGCTGAGATTGGTACAGTTGCAAGAAAGCCAGGTAAAGTATATTATATAGAGGTGTTGGGGCATGGTGAGGGAATATTAAGCCTCTCAAAGATAAACCAAGCACTTGCTTTATGCTACCACCTTCCTTACTTTAGAATTCCAAGCTCTTGTATTCATGCAACAAAAATCTGAGTCTTGGTTCCTTGTGCCTCAATGGATTTTCCTTTATGCTTTTCTTTGCTCTCAACTTTGGATTGGGCAGCCCCTAGATCTCAATTTAAATTCCAACTTGAACCCCACTGTTTTCTCACTCAAAATATGAAGGCCATCTTTTTCTTTTCTTTCCTACTTTTTATTCAGTTTTTCATTTCGATTTCGTAGATCTACAGGATGTAGCCAATGGATTCGTAAAATGAATTAAAAAAAAGAAGAAGCAAGACTGGTCTTGGTCCAGCCCAAACGGCCAACAAAATAAACACTAATTTGTGGGTTCCTACTTTTAGCAGTGTTAAAGCAAAAGAAACAAATGAGCTATTGCTTTCGAAAATCATCTTCAAAACTAAAAGATTCCCGAGAGTTTACATAATATCAACATATGGAGGCAGGCTCTTATAGTTAAAACATTCACATCTTGGACATAAACTCGGCTATTAAAATGAACTGGCATACACCACATTGAATGACTCCGAAAAAGATTATAAGGTGACCAAATGTGCTGCAAAACTAATTTTATTACGCTGCAACTAACAAAGCAACCTGCTATAATTCAAGATAAATCCAGTCAATAGATTTCCTACCAATTTGATCTAATACTAGTGTCAATGATATGCTTACCTTACCAGTAAGCGCTTCATTATAAGTCGAAAAGTGTGCTGCTATGTTTCTGACAGTATAAATTAATTGGCACATAAAAAAGATTAATAATCTCCAGCATAGGTTGGGGGTGGGTTGACGCCCACCCGCCTCCCTCCAAACTGATTTGATTGGTTTAGTACAATGACATACAACTTTAAAGAAAGGGCCAAGATAAACAGCAAATACAAGCAAAACTGAAGAAATGACAAGAAGACTGGCAACAGAAGTTTAAAATATATCTGAGATATCATGACAGTGCTAACATGACATTTTCTCAAGCAGTGGCATTACTACTCTGGTTTTTCAGGATTTATATACAAACATATTAGAGAATATTCAGTTTCAAGCTTTTTCCAAAATATAGTTGAACCACCTTCAACTCGACCAAGGAGTGTCTTGTCAGCATCACCTACAATTCAGAGGCTTTACCAGAAAACCATATATATTATTGAATTGGCTCCTGATGGGGGCTCAATGCAGGCCCTGGTGTCACTGGAGGTCCAGTCGCTATAGTGACTTGCAAGCCCCTATGTTGTGCGGCCTGTACCATAAATGCAACATCAGTTGCTGCCAGTGCCGCTGCTTCCTGATCCAATAAAAAAGGAACAATATTAGATTGGATGAACAAGATCAAGAATTAGCAGATAAGAAAAATATATAAACAAGATCTGAGGTGACCTAAGTTGCACCACTTGACACATAACTAGCTAGTCAACAACTTGAATAGCAACAAAGATTTATAAATATAATAGGGAAGTTCAATTAAGAGCCAACAACAGAGATTTATAAATACAAGGCTTAAATATAAATAACTACCCTACATTATTTACCTTTTTTCCACTTCGGTGATCAACCTTTCAATCAGGTCATTAAACTATCAATTTTTCCACTTTTGTTCAATTGAAAATGCCACATCATAAATTGATGACGTAGACCCGCTGAGGCTAATCAATGTCAACGTATAATTAAAAATTAGGCATAAATATAAATCACTACTCTGAACTTCCCACTTTGATGATCGATCATACCATTTTTTTAATCAGGTGATTATGCTATTAATTTTTTCTACATCACGTCATAAATTGATTACGTGGCTTGAACACATTTTATTATTAGTTTAAATCATTTTATAAAAACTAAATAGGCATAAATGTAACATTATATTATAATTTAACAACAAAAACTAAAAATAATTTAAAAATGAACCATCTATTTAAGAGGTTCTTAGTTAAAAAAGAACAAAGTAATAATTATGAAAAATATTACTTATTAATATCATTAACACCTAAATTTTCAAACAAAACAGAAGGGGAAAAAAACTATCTGTAACTTTCCATGTACTTGAGCTCTTAGTTAATGGAAAAAACCAATTAAAAGTTAGTAATTAAAAAGTAAATAACTCTCACCATTTTGCCTAAAATGAACCCACCACCTTCAACGTCAATTTAACTAAAGTTGAAAAAATTGAAAGATCGATCACCAAAGTGGAAACAAATCAATAGTTCAGGGTAGTAATTTATATTTAAGCTTAATTTTTAATTACACGTAAGTATTGATTAGCCTAGTCAGCAGGGCCACGTCATCAATTTATGACGTGGCAGGTTCAATTGAATGAAAAGTAGAAAAAATTAATAGTTTAATGACTTGTTTGAAAAAATTGAAAGGTTGATCGTGAAAAAATATTAATAGTTTAGGATAGTTATTTATATTTAAAACTAAATAATAAGCAAGTGCAATCAAGAGCGAACAACAAAGATTTATACTACAAGTGAATGCAATAAAGAGCAAACTACGCAGAAGCCAATATTGGACAAACCAGATGCAAGACTAGTTGAAGATGTATGAAAAAAAGTTGAAACAAAGATTTATCACAACTTCCTAGAGAGTAATGATTCTTAAATCTCTCTCAAATAAATTATGCAACATAAAACGTTGTTGCAACTTAAGTTATTGACAACTAGCATTACACAACTTAGGTTAATCTAGATCTTATTTTTATTTATTATATGTTTCGTGTGCACACAACTTAGGTTAATCTAGATCTTATTTTTATTTATTATATGTTTCGTGTGCGTAATCTTAGGTAACACAATTCTCTATTTGAGGCATGTCTAATTAAACTATAGATTTACATGTACAAACATATATCATTGTAGTTAAAGAGTTCAACTTATGGCTTCATTTGTGTAGGAAATTGCTTAACCGCTACAACTTTCACCCAGTGTCCACTCTTTCATTAGTGAATGAAAGATAATTTGCTCAAGAGAAGAAAATTGAATAATGTCCAAAAATAAAATATGCAAATATTAGCTACACCAAAAAGCCTCTTGCCTGTCTCTGCCTTCGACGCTGCAATATACTTATAGCCCAGGCCATGATGTAGCAAGGGAGAAGAAAACCAGCAGCCCGAAGCAAGAAAAGCTGTAAAAAAACAACCACGTAACTTGTAGTGCAACACATCAATTATAGAATGATGGGTAGTGGTGTGAATATTATAGAAGACCTATTGTAAGATCCTACTTACAGCAAAAAAAGTGGAAGCATCATCACCATCACTATCACCATCACTATCACCATCTCCAATGGACAGTGCATGCCTCAATAGCAAAAGAGCCATTAACTGCCAAGATTCATTTATTCATTTCAGGAAATGAAAAAAAAATGAGAGAGAATACTGAATGTATTAAAACTTAATATGTATCACATATCAATTCCAGCACATCAGGCTTATCCCCCCACTTATATGGACTGGTCAAGGAAACACCAATTCATGAAAATAATAGCGATGAGAAGGATGCAGACATAGTAAAGACTAATAAGTCACATGCTCATTTATTTCTATTGCTTGGGGCTACAGTGGAGCTCCTCTTTGGAGTGTTAAAAGAGAGTGGGTATGCCCTGCTTCGATTGGGAATATGATGTTAATTCGTTAAGCAAAAGAGATGCCAAAATATAATGGAAAAGTGATTTCTTTTCAGTTTTGTGTACCTCTGTGACTAATCTGTGTATAGATTGGATGCTGCATATTTTTGAGTGCTCTAGTAGTTTTGTTCTGTGAGGTGGACTTATTATCCCCCAGTTTATAGTATCCTCTCTTTTATACTAATAAAAATTCTTCATTTATCCAAAAAACTATTAAAAAGAAAAAGTAGAGAATAATTATAGATTAGAAGGAAGAATATAAACAAGATGAACAAAAAAGTCCTTGGATTCTGCTAGGTATAAAATAAAGTGAGTAGTTTGTGAATAAAAGAATAAGTTGATACAAGACGATTATTATGATGTATGACTAACCACTTCATTAACTTCAAATTTTCGATAGGGCAAGGAGGGGGCGAGAGGAAAAGGGTCATAAAAGAACATCACATGCCATATCGCATCAATAAATATTATTTACCCAACACTTGCTAAAGAGGATTTGGGTTCGTCATACAAGATAGACATTTCAACAAATCTCAAAAAATGAGAAGATTCGAGGATTCAACACATATTTAAATATTAAGTAAATTTATTTATAAACATATACCTATAATACATATATTCTATGTATATAAACACATGCATTAAAATTTCAATACCAATAAATAATAATTCATTAAATATGTAGGAACATTCAATAAATGCAAAGTTTTTATATACTAATACATCAAGGAATTAGCAAATATATAGTATTAGTATATAAAAGATTATATTAGTTAATCGTAAAGGTTCTCCAACGGACTGGTCTGTTAACGGACCAGTCCGTTGGAGAACCTATTAGTTAATATAGTATATATTACTAATAATATATTCAATTCTTATCATTTTTAACAACCAAAAAATACTAGTGAATACTCCCGTCAAAAAGAATCTTGCTGAATCTAGATTTGGATGTTCACCAGCCTAAAAAAGAATCCTAGTTTCCTAAGAGTACACATCTATAAACTACCTAAAAAAGAATCCTAGTTTCCTAAGAGTACACATCTATAAACTACGGCGCAGTTTTATTACCCTTTTTCACTAGGACGTGAAATTACAATGATCATGCATAATACTTCTAGATATTACTACTATTCACATTTATTAATTCCAATACTTATTCTTCTAATAACACTTTTCAATGTATTCGACAATTGGTTACAAAAGGCTTACAATAAGAGCAGCTGAGCGACAAAACGCAGCTCCACTGGCATTAGAATCATCATATTCGTCATATTCAGCCTCCAAAAGATGGCGTTCTGCTGCCGCCATTGCCAGAAGTCGGGGATCATGCAAATCCAAAGGAGTACCAGCAATTGTCCAACCCCCACTGTGAGGAACAAAACAAAGTACAAAGTACAAAGGGAGTCGAAATCAAATTAAATGACTTAGCACATCTAATCCAACTTATTATGTTCAAAAGTTACCAAGTATCTGCAGAATAAGTGTAAGCTAACAGGAGGGTATTGCAATGCATTAGTGGCAACACAAAGTAAAGAAGGGAAATGCAATCAACACACTTTTTGAGAAGGTAGGTGATACCAACGAAGGGTAACACAGTCACACAGCCTAACATATACCCTTGTAAGATTTTGATAAGACCTGAAAATATAAAAGAAAATGATGCAACAGTGAAATAGTACTTGCAAGTTACAACTACATACAATACAAAAGATGATAAGCACTTCCATACGGCAACATCTTCCCACCCACCCGCACATCCCACTACACACACCAACACAACAAAATAACAATAAATAAAAAGTTTCATTGTAGATGTGCCATTTTCTTTTTATTCTTTCTTCGAAATAAACTTCCTCGCGCATCCATTGGACAAGACCCACCCCCTTCCCAGCACACTACGGAGGGAATAAGGCCTGTTATATTACACCAAACATAACTATGGGGCATACAAGACACAATTCCACAAGGACAAGAAATGTCTAAGCTGGAAAAATAAATAATAAAGAAATATATATATACCAAAGTGACCAACAAATTCAGAAAGACAACTCTAGATTTGGATTCACCAATTAGTTCATTATTCAAACATAAGTTCTAATAATCAATAGATGTCTCACATACTATGGATATTGGATAACAAATAAGTAAGTTGTCTTTTGCTATTAACTTCCACTGCAAACTTCCTGACACTAATGCAAATCTCTACACCAGGAAAATGTAAAGTTTATCTTCTAAATAAAAAAAATATATAATAATAAACAACTATTATTATCTTCCACTACAACTATTAATAAACAACTATTTTCCTATTAACTTCCACCGCAAACTTCCTGACAAGAATGCAAATCTCTACCCCAGAAAAATGTAGGGATTATCTTCTAAATAAATAGATAAGTTATAAACAACTACTTTCTTGACAATGAATAATTAGTTGGATAAGCGAGATAGGAAATATATTAACTCAAAAGAAAAAGGAGATTTGTCCATCAAAAGATGATGTATCAAGTACACAAGTCAAATGTAAAACATTATATTTTACTCTTAAAATGTACTTAGTCTTCTAGTTTTAAATATGAAGAATCATTAGTGCACTTACAAGGAGTCCCTTGCGGATAAAATGAACTTATTTTATACTTCTCTATATTTTAATTTCCTTAATTTGTGTAAAAAATGTACTTAAGACATCTTTTGGGGAATTAGAGGTAGTAGAATATTAACCATTGCATGTAGATGATTTCTTGTTAAGATTTAACCATCAAAAGGATCAATTATAAATCATGAAATTAATCAAAGATACAAAAGAAAGGGCAAATATACATGCCTGTTAAGATTTAACCATCAAAAGGATTAATTGTAAATCATATAATATAATTAATCAAAAATACAAAAGAAAGGGTCCAATAATGCATGCCTGATATCAATGGTAGTGTCTTCGGTACGAGGGGGAGGAGGTGGAGCAGTATAGCCATGTTGGTAAGGCTGTAATCAAAAAAAATTCTCTCAAAAAGTCATTAATATGGTAAATAACTCGAAACAACATCTAGATTGAATAATGTAAGTACACATGCCAGGTGTGGTTTTACTTTCCCCCTCTTATAAATTGGAACCAAAACATTAAGACCCTTCCAACTAGTAACCATGCATGTAATTGATAAGACATGGACAGTCAGCATGGTGTGACATAACTTATAACTAATTACACTAACAGAATATAATAGATTGGAGAGAGAGAAAACATTATGGGTTAGGAAAACATGAAAAATGTGTTGCTCAGAATTGAATACTATGATACCCTCCGTAAACAGCTATTGGGGTTGTCAAGCGTGGAAACAAACATGTAGAAACCCAGAAAAGTGAGAAGATTCTTTTCTTTTTTCTTTTTTTGTGTGTTGGGGGGTAGAGAGAGAGCATGCAGAACAGAGATCTTGAGGTAGAAGGAAAAACTGAAATTTCATTCCTTATTTATTAATAAAGATATATGATTTTGTGGAAATAAAATCAGGGAACAAGCGAAACTGTGAAAACTTCATTCCTTATTTATTCTGTATGCAGTAGATATAGCTAAGATAACAAATGCACTGCAAAACAAACATATAAAAACATAAAACAATAAAAACGTAAATGTAAAAATAGTTATATACATATGCATCAATATCAGTACAAGAGAATCATAAATATTAACCATTTCAGATGACTCTCCAATACTATATTTGTCTATAACTAAGTGACCACAAAAGATTTACATCCCCTATAATCAGGATTAGCAAACCAAAGAACGGACCTGCTTTATTATGATAAAGGAGATTTAATCACTCATAACAATCTAATGTAGAAGAAGGTACACAGCTACCAATGTAATGGTACTACATCTCTGAATCTGTTTTGAAGATTGTTTTTAAAGGACGAAGACAGAATGTGCAGCCGGGAAGGAAATAAACAGACATTAATGTACTACGAAATAATCATAAGTATAATGATATACAAATTGTAGACATCAAAGAGAGAGGAGACTGATAGAAACATTTAAAACCTACATTGTAGACATCAAACCAAGTCTGCATTAAATCAAAGAACAACTATGGTCCTTATAATAAGGTGATCACTCTGAGTTTCTGACTGACTTTCTCATCGCTCAGAAGTCAAAACAAATGTAATATGTCTGTATATAAATTAAAAAAGCTATCATGCAACAACACTACTAAAACCGGGGTTGGGGGTCTGAAGAAGCAGTAGCATACCTGATGACATATCTCACAAGTTATATCTCCTTTCTCATTACACCATCGCTGAACACACTTCCTATGGGTAAACTGCATAGAACAAACAATTTGCCAACTGACATTCTAAGATATAATAAATAATAAAAGATATTAAAAACGTCAGGGAAAAACACAAGAAATATCATTTACCATTATTACCAGATACCAAGTCCTGAGCAGCTTGAGGTTATACCAAAATAACCCCCAAAAAATCACTTACTAAATAATATCATTTTAGTAGGCCTTTTTATGCTTAAAATACTGAGGACAGTTAAACACAAATCCATGGAAACACAAAAAGAAAACTGAATACAGGCACACCTCAGGTAACTCCTGCCTCAGTCAAAGCACCCAACTCGGCACCAATACTAAGGCTGTTTTGACTACTTGATGCCTTAATTTGGAGAGTACAGTTGCAGAACTGGTAGCACTCACCATATTTATAACAGACGGGTAACAGTTCTCATACATTTATGAAAAAGAAACCAAATCTTCTGTCTCTTTAAAGATGAAAAGTCGTATCACCACAAATAACAAAAAGATTATTTGTAAACACAGAATACATAAAATAAGCGTATTTCAACATGGAGAGCCAACAAAAGTAGGATGTCAAGAGAATTTTAGGACATAACTGAATATGTACAGAGATTCAACACACTAAATAATGGTACATGTATTATATACTTATATCTAACGTAAGGAATTCCTCATGGATTAAAAGGGACTAAATCACAACAAACTTCAGCCAAATATACCTTTAGGCTGCCACTACAAGCACAAGGGACCTCCAGATTATTGATGCTATCCTCCTCCTGGCATATGCGGCATTCAACAGTCTGAATAAGTGGTTCTTCCTCACCAGCAGCATCATTTTCTCCCTCTTCCTCAATATCAATGGCGGAAGCGGACGGATCAGCCATATGACTACAAGAACCCTGTGCAGAAGATCCGGGGGCCTCAACTCTTTGTGGTGATTGCAACGATTTGGGTTTGAAGAGATGGTCAACACGTAAAGTCTGGTGATCTCCCATCACTATTCTAGTAAAATATTTTGATTAGCAATAAACATAAATGATTTGTTTAAACCAAGGCTGCAGCGTCCTCTGGAACTCCACATATAGAGGCGAAAAAAGAACCAACATATAGAATAAAACTGAGCTACACAACAATATCATGCACATACAAAACTTCAGAGAATCAAAATCAGATGGTGGATCTTTTGTATTTAGTTTCCCAAATTAGAAGAACTCAAAAAGTATATAGAATCAGGTAAACATTTACATTCCAAAAGGCTAGGATTGTACCTCACTCAGAAACACAGTTGAGGAAGACCAAATGGCCCTCAACCATACTTTACTCAATTCAGTCAAGTATATGGTGATAAAGAACCAAACAATCATACTCAACTGAATTGAGTACAAATCATGGGAAGAACGGTGATAAGGACCAAATTTGTTTGCAAACTAAGTACTTAAGATGATAAAATGATTGGTATTGCAACATTTTTTTTCAATCTCCACATAAGCTTAAGCTATGGTAGTTGGTTAGAAATTGAAGGAAAATGCATTTAACTCGCATGGTTTCAATTAAAGTACAAAAATAACAAAAACACAAATTAAACCTAAAGAAGCTCAAAAAGTTTCGGCTTTATTGCTTGTTGTGTAGAAATATGGAAAAATTAGAACAAGATACAAACTCAATGACACGACATTAGGAACCCTATAAATGTACGAAGATCAAATTGCAATTCAAGGAAATTACTAACAAAATTCCAAGCCACAAACAATCACAGAGGAAATGAATTTAAAATACCTAAAAAATTGCCTTTCGATCGCTGTTGAAATGAGCCTTCGCAAGTCTTCGTCGAAATTGATGATAAAATTGAGGGAGGGATTACTATGCTTAAAGTATGTATCTCTATTTATATCGGTGTGTCCGTAGATAGATAGATAGATAGAAATCCGACCGTGAAGGTTAGACTACAACTAATGCCTCAATCTGAGGTTCGACTCTAACGAACCTGTTTTTAGGTTCGGGGATAACGTCGGTTAAACGCCAACAAATAAACGTAACACGTCTTTTCTGAACTTTTCAAAGAATCTTTATTTAACGACGTTGCGGCCCCGTTAAATTTTTTCAGACGGCCCTCCTAAAGCGACGTCGTCTTACAATGGCGCGTCAACGGTCGGATTTCTGATACAAGCTTGCCAACTCGGTTTCTTACTACCTAGAAATTTAAAATAAGCCGACAAAAAAAAGAAAAAATTATTTAAAAATTATTTGTTGTTATTAAACTTTTTACATAAATAATATATATATATATATATATAATTTTTAACATTTAAAATGTCATTCTACCTTTTATCAGTTTTGCCATGCTCGTGTGCCAAGCCAAAAAAAAAAATTAATGGGATTAAATTACTAAATTATACTTACAAAAAATTTATTATATATATAAATAAAATTATGTATTGTTTATCCTAAATTTATAAATTGTTAACTCAAAATGGCATAATACTAAAATTATGATTAAAATTTTGAAAATATATTGACATTAATCTTACTAGTAAAAAAAACCTGTTATAAAATAAAATGAAATCACATGTATAATTTTTTGTAGGCACATATATTCCAGCCGCCTTTTCATTATTGTGCCTGCCATAGCTTCAAAATTCTCTATCAATCAAATCCGGACATGACCAGACTGTGGATTCGACCAATAAAAATTAGAACCGATTTTCTAATCCAATTTAAACAAAAAATTATTTTTTTGTCAAAATTCGGTCAAATCCCATTTTCGGCAGTTGAATTACCAGTCGACCCATGACCCGGTAACCGGGTCATCGGTTTTATTTGTTTTCTACCTTGCATTTATTTTTTTGCTTAAGCCTTTGAATTTGATTGGATGAATGTATCATTGATTGAATTTTAAATTATGATCATAATTTAATATATTTCTTTTCATATATATTTAGTATTTATTTGAATTATATAAAGTAATCATTGTACAAAAAAAATTAGTTTTTTTTACTGAATTTAATTGAATGTATCTTAGAGATGTTTATTATTTGTGTTTAATTTTATCACTCTTGAGTCTTGAGTCTTGAGTTTTGAATTATAATCATGATTAATTAATATCTTTCTTTTTAAATAGATTTAGTATTTATTTGAATTGTATAAAGTAAATATTGTACAAATAGATTTAATTTTTTGATAGATAAATTGATTAATTTTACATATTTACTAAATATTATATAGAATATATAATAAAAATTAATATATTTAATTATTTATTATTTATTACATATTAATAATGTCATCGATGTGACGCCCCCAAAATAAGTCCATTCCATCCAACCCATTTCGAAGTCGCCAAATACGTAGATGCGAAATAACTACAACTTTATTATTACAACATATAAATCGTGAGTTTAAATACGAGATATTGTCATCTGCACAATATCCACACGCAAATAAATCCCCATCATAATTATTGATACATTATTTTACAAAAATGGTGAGGACTACTAAACAACTCTCTCTGTAACCTTCATTCCATACCTCGATTAAGTCTTTCGCTACATTCTCGCCTCTGAGAAGAAAAATGGAACAACGAGGAAAAGGTGAGCTCAATTAGCCCGGTAAAGAATATTATGACTAAGATAATATACAACAAATTATCGTTAGTCTTTAACGCGTAATATAGCATATACCTTGACGATTAATATTACGCTTTTACAAAGGAAAAATCTAATAGAATCTGATGAAATGACGGTTTAAATCAATAGCTGCAATGAAAACAACAATTCATTTAGAAGAGTTAAGTAGAGAATGCAAACTACTATCTTCTATATATGAATTTAAAAGTTCATCGTCGATATTTTATATCCTGTAACATCAATCGATATATATCCGGAATCAAATATTCATCTTTTGCACTACAGCCAAAGATATTATTGATCGATCGTGTTAAATCTCAACACTGCTTTCATCTTTGCACTATGGGCCAAAGATATTCATCAAGAAATCATTCATCTTTGCACTACTACAGCCAAAGATATTGATAATATCATCATTTAGAATTTGAGGATGATGAAAATATTTCAAAGAAAAGCGAATCCAGGTGAAACAAAAGAAGCAAGTATTATGGATTAAGTACTTTAAACAATCTTGGTATCGGAGTTCAAAATACTTCATATAAATAATCACATTTGAAGTAAAATTCAAGAATGATCAAAACATGGATAGCGGGGAATATTCAATCAAAGCTAGTATCCATAATAGATATTTTGGACGAGTTCAAAACTTTATTATTCTGTTGGAATATCACCGTGTCATACTATGTTTTACAGAAAAGAAGATCGATAAAGATTTAAATTTTTCGAAAATAATTTTTTATATTATGGTGTGAATTTGAGATAATATTATAGTTGTGGGTAGTATTTATAAAATTTTCAGCCGAAGTCTTGAATTGGACCTGACGGAAAATTATATTGATCCGAGCAACAAAATATTTTTATTAAAATAATTTCGATGGTTAATATAGTATCAGCGCGGTATTGCATCATGCAAAAGAAGAAATTTATATTTTGATTGAATAGTCTGATTTGGTAAGAGAAATGTTATTAATTATTATTATTACTCATTGGAATAACAGTGAAAGAGAAATTAAACAATTAAGATAAATTGGTTCCTAAATTTATAGAAGCTGATTAAATATCACTATGCTATTAATGTTATTAGACATGAGATATTACTGATACAACACGGGATATTCTTGAATTATGGATAAATTATATTATAAATGTTTAGTCATCTATCCTTTATTCAATTTGATCGATTCTTTGCATCATTCTTCCTCATTCAAGCGATATTACGCTTCGAAGTCATCTCGTAATAATTGGATTCTGTATTCATTAATTACATTTGATTATTCTAAGATAACTATTCCGAATGAATACACACAATTATCTGGCAGTGTACGGATAATTCCAGTACGTGGCAGGTGGATGTCGAAGGTGAAATAGAATTCGCATAATCACAGTGAATGGATAATTTGTGGTCGTGATTTAATGAATATCCGCCCGTAGGTGGTTATCTGGCTGACGTGATTAATTATCATCCGGTCTCCAATGAAATTAAGATAGTTCAAAGTCAAATTATGACCGTGGATTTTATCGTGAATAGTATAATTGTTAATGAATAGCTTTTCGTATTTCAAAGATGAAATTGACTTTTTGGTAAATCTCATGCCAGTATTTATAAATTAAGAAAGTAATGCAAAGTTGACAGAAGATAGATTTTGAATTTCATGACGTTAAAATTTCTTCACTGATTATTCTTCGTGAATAGTACTAATTCGCTATCACTCTACTCAGCTTCTTTTATGAATAGTAATTTGAATAGTAACTCATGAATAGTAACTGAAAGTGAATGGCGTACCACATGCTTGGTGAAAGAATCCTTATGTTATTATTCTCGTTAATATTGATACTGTTGGAACATCACATGCATGTGTTTTTACTGTTTCCTGCGAGTTCCGTCATGAAAAAGTTCCAATTTTGATAAGTTGGTAGAATTTTCTTCGTGAAATATTGAATATTTTTTCTGCGCATGGTTGTAATTCTTAATGATATTGAAGAAATATTATCATTATTCGTTAATCGCTGATTGATTATAAATAAAATTAACATCCGGTGATGAAATTGATTAATGACCTTTTTTAAAGATAGTAGACTTTATTTCTCATGAAACATGTTGTATTTGGATGTGATTAAGCGGATCTTACAATTGAATACATTATATAAAATTAATAATTCTTCTTGGGCTGATTGGGATCTTTGTTTTATAACCCCATAAATTAGAGACGAGTCAGAGGCAGTAATGGTCAGAGGATAGGACTCAACATGATGTGATAATAGTTGTAATAGGACTCCTTTTTGAGTTTGTATATAACAATATTTGTACACTCGAGTTAAAGTAATATTTGAATTATATGTACCTGTATATAAGTGGCGACTTCGAGAAATACTCCACCAGCTAGATGTGAAAATAGTACAAGAATAGAATTTATTTGGTATTTAATTAGGTACCGATCAAATTAGGTAGGGATAATATGTATTCGTTAATTAACCCTTATTTTACAAGCGAGTGTTGAAAATGGCATAGGAATGTTGAGAAGAATTGAACGGATCGATAATCGAATAATGTCACAATGGGATGTGTGATTACGATTCGTTTAAAGGTTTTAGAATTACTGTTAAGCGTGGGGTGGAAACACGGACTCTCGTGGCGGCACGCAATCTAAATTTACTTGGGAGTTTAAGGGAGGAAAATGCTTAGAGGTTCCATTTCTTGGCTTCTTATGTTAGCAGGAGGCGATTGACTAGGGAATCGGTAAGCGTACTCGATATCTTGGGAGAAAAATTATTCGGAATTTTCACGAAAGTATTAATGGCCGTGTCGCGATCTGGTGCAAAATAATTCGTTATAATGAAGAGAGAATGGCGGATTAAATGTTTTAAAAGGTTTTTCATGTTTTTATTCGGATGTTGTAAATGAAGGCTCGATTAGTGGAAGTAGCGATATGTGAGTCATCAAATGACTAAAGAAGCGTGAAGCGAAATTATAATACCGGTAGAGTAGTCGTGACCGGTGGTAACAAAGCGTGAGGAAATCATAAATGGATAAGTGAAACTTCTTAGCCTTCGAAATCTGCGGAGGAGAGACCTTTTGCCAGTGGTTTAAGAAGGCGTTTTTTCTGGGCGAGGAACTGAATAAAATTATCGCGGGTAAGTTAATCGTAAGCTCTTGCGAAGTCTATCTGCAAGTGTTGAATGCGACCCAAAAACACCATTAAACTATTTTTTTTAAATCTTGTTTAATTCAAATAAACATTTTCACGTTACTGTCGATCTTATCTTTTTGAAAATATTTGCCTTTGATGTGATTTTCGAGGTCGATTGGTTAATTTCTTCATCATCTTTTAATGGAGTTGTTAGCTTTTATATTTATAAGACCACAATACTACAATTAAGTAACCAAATCCTAAAGTTAATCGTTGTCATATCGAAGCCATAAGTAAAAGCCCACATAAACCCTAATATTTCTTGACTAAATAAACAGTTCGTGTTTATGATGAAAGTCATAATAAAAGCATTGGAATAATGAAAATCATGGGTATATAGTATTAGTAAGTTTTATGATGAGTTATGTTGGTTAGTCACGTAAAAACATAGAAGTTTCTTAGAAATCACAAAGAGTTGAAAAGGTTCATGAAAAACTCACTTATAAAGTAGATGGACTTGGTATGATTATGACGAGGGGAGTTGTTGAAATAATCATAGCAGTAATTAGCTCTGATTATCTTTGGTAGTAGTCGTGGATAATTTGTGGTCGTGATCTTAATAGATATCCTTGGCACATAGTGCGGGGATGATTCGATGGCGATGGATTAATTATTGAAATTTTGAGTCTCGTGATGAAATATTAATTCATGGATGTGTTCAAAATCATGTGAAACTTACGCATGCGTAGTGGACTTGGTATGATTATGACGGTTATTGTTGGTATAATCATAGTCAGTAATTGGCTCACCAATTATCTTTGAGTAGTAGTCATGGATAATTTGTGGTGCATTTAATCTTAATGAATATCCTTGGCACAATGATGCGAGGATGATTCGATGATGTGGATTAATTATTGAGATTTGAGTCTCAATGATGATATTAATTCGTGGATGCGTTCAAATAAATGCCGCATGAACTACGATGCGTAGATGGACTTGGTATGATTATATTGTGGGGATTGTTGAGGTATAATCATAACGCGTAATTGAAACACTACGAATATCCATGGCCCGGTGGTGCATGGATAATTCGTGGTCGTAATCTTTGATAAAAATTGCGTCTTCTTAGCATTATTGGTTTCTGAGTTGTATAATTCAAAGATGAATTTAATATTTTAAGCGATAAAAGGTATTCTAGGTATCCTTCACTAACTGCTCATGCAAGAATCGTCCCACCCAATTCGGCGAAATTGAAATTCAAGGAGGAGATTAGCGAGACCCACGGTTACTATCGATAAAGATTTAAATTTTGTGAAATAATTTTTTTATATTATGGTGTGAATTTGAGATAATATATTATAGTTGTAGGTAGTATTTATAAATTTTGCAAAATATCACAGTGGTTATATTATATTCGATTGGTCGGGGAATATTAGGTTTTAGCGGGACTCTTAGTCTGGAGCTCAATCGGTGGTAGACCCCTAGCAAATTCAATCGGATTGAAAACGACAAACACCATTAAAATAGCAATGGGAAGTTTCTGGTTGATTTTCTGTGGTTGCATAGTAGCCTTGGTATTGAATCTTTTATGTGATACATCGGTTCGTTTCATTATTGTCGAAAGATAATTTGATGAAAATCCTCGACCGTGGTGTTATTCCATTCTTTATTATACCCGATTGGTTAAAACTTTGATGATTTAGATGATATTTGCGTGGTTTATTTATTGTCGAGTCTCAAATATGGGCGTTAATAATAAAATTGATGAATTATTAAAACCTTTTTAAAACCCAAAAGATAGTAGACATTTTATTCTCTACTCGATTTTTAATGGATCGCTTATTCCACCGCAGCTAAACCGTCGCGGGGATGATTATCAGTTTATTTATTTTATCGCTTTTAACCTAAAAGATAGTAGACTTTATTCTCTCTTGACTCTTTTAAGGCTTATTAATGATAATTTATTCCTTTGTTAAAGGCTAATGATAATTTATACGCATTATCTTAGTCATAATATTTCTATCTTGGGCTAGTTGAGCTCACCCTTTCTTTCACCGTTTTCTTCGTGAAATGAGAACATATTTGGGACGAAGTGGGAAGCAAGTAATGGTCCGAGGATAGCATTAATAGTCCTCACTATTCTCGTGAAATAGTGTGATAATAGTTGTAATGAGGACTCCTTTTGAGTTTGTATAATATCTAGACAATATTTGTATTCAAACTTCATAGTTTATGTCGATTGCATACCTACAGACAGTTATATTAGTAAGTTGTATTTGAATTTATGTACCATGTAAGTGGCGACTCAAGATGGGTGACGATACCTAATTTTGGGGGCGCCACAATTCATTGAACATCCCGTTTGCGGTGAATTTCACACGACCGTTCCGTTATTATTATTATGTTGGAATAACTCCGCATGCATGCCAATACGCATGCGTGGTGATTTCTTTTGTTATTCCATTCTTTATTATACCCAACTTAGTTAAAACTTTGACTCTATACTCCATGAAATTAGTAGAATATCCTTGATATTTGCGTTTCATCCAAAGATCTTTTCATGGAAATATTCTTCCGATCATTCTTGAATTTTACTCTACAAACAAAGATCATGTTGACAATTTGGACGTTAATAATTCATGGATTAAATAATTCTTGAACTTGTTTTATTGAATTATTATGTCATTGTCATCATCCTCATGTTATATTATGTTATCTTTCGCTTACGTGCATAGATGAACTTAGTATGATTATCGCACTGAGGGATCATTCTTGTATAATCGTGACTTGATATAAATGATGTGACAAAGTCCTCGAGGGCCTGTAATGCGTTGATGGATAATTTTGGTATGATTATGACCCAGGGTGATTCGGTATATAGTGACCATTGATAATTTGATGAAAATCTCGACCGTGGGTGCGTGGATGATTAGATGTGGTGGTTTATTTATTGTTCGAGTCTCAAATGATAAAATTGATGAAAACCTTTTAAAACCTAAAAGATAGTAGACTTTATTCTCTCTTGACTCTTTTAATGGATTGCTTATTCCACCGCAGCTTAAACCGGTTGTCTATTGTATTTTATCGGTTTAACACATCGTTAAAGGCTAATGATAATTTATTACGCATTATCTTAGTCATAATATTTCATTGGGCTAGTTGAGCTCACCCTTTCTTTCATCGTTCTCTTGAAATGAGAACATACCGGGACGAGTCTGGGAACGTAAGTAATGGTCCGGAGGATAGCATTAATAGTCCTCACTATTACGTGAAATAGTGTGATAATAGTTGTAATGAGGACTCCTTTTGAGTTTGAATATCTAGTAGATAATATTTGTATTCAAACTTCATGGTTTATGTCGTATTATATGACAGCTTATATTAGTAAGTTGTATTTGAATTTATGTACCATGTAAGTGGCGACTCAAGATGGGTGACGTATACCTAATTTTGGGGGCGTCACATAATATCATTTTCGAATAAAATAACATCCCTTACCTCGAAAGACAAGAGATTTCTAGTTAAACACAGGATATAAAGCATGACTTGAACTTGCACCGTGATATAGCAACACTCAAAGTATACTCAAAATACTTACAAGAATACATTTCGATAATATAGAGAGAAACTTGAGTTTTGGTGTGATTTTCAATTCTAACCCAAGACCCTATTTATAGGAAAATCTTAGAACACAAAAGCGAAAATTGAATATAATAATAATATAATTATACAAATTTTCCTTAGCCCACCTTTTGGTCAAAAACACCAGCCACACATGTTAAATGAGGTTCACAAACTCACCAAAAACGTTTTTCTCAAAATAATTAATTAAAACTCCCAAAAATCAATTATTTTAACTCCTAACTTCAATAATTCATAATAAATAGCCCTTTTATCAGAAAATTGAATCTCGCGAATTTTTATAGGAAATTCAATTCTCTACAACTTTGCGTAAGAAAGTTTTTCCAAATTTCAAGCAGAAATTGGACCAAATCCACAAACGGAGATTTTACAAAGCTATAATCAAATTTCGGGCCAATAATTGTGTCCACCAACACACAAAATATGTGTTAAACATTTAATGCCACAAAATACTCTTCCTCCTCATATACTCATATATCCCACATTCATTATAAAAATATCACCGTTAATATATTATTAAAATAATATATTTAAATGAATTATTTTATCGAGAAAAAGATAAAATATTAATTTTCAACAATTGTCACATTAAAAATTTTCTCCATCTATATCCACATAAAATTAATATTTTCCTCATCATATAAATCAATAATTAATTATTCATAAATAATATTATAGAATCACAAGATCGCAACCAGCCAGTAGTTGTGAGAAAGAGGGCTTTCAATAAGGATCTCTCCTTCTTTGCGCCAAGCAATTAGGTGACCAAACCTCTCCTTAGATGTAACTTTCTAGACATTGCCAATAATATTTTCTAATAATATTATTAGGATAATATGAATTATTGTCTAGATAATGGAAAAAATTGTGTAATGACAATTTATTGAAACAACAATAATATAAAATATTAATGCAAAGAATTATTGAATCAATAAAATAAAATAATTGAACAAGATTATTGTAATAATTATTGAGTGCCTTTCACGTAAGGATCAATAATTGGTGTGCAATCGCGGTGTCTACTTGTTCAACAACGCAGTATTAGTGTGTTTTAACCACGGGTATTCCAACAAAGATAATCGTGAATAACTACGCCAGAGTTATTTATAAACAACTTATATTTGTCGCTTTTCTTCATCCAATCGCTTTTTAGTTATGGGGCCCATAAAAGATCGCTACCGCCGTCATTTAATATTCCCCGATAAGACGTAATATTCCAATACCAAACGAATATAAAACAATAATGAATATTTTATAACCACTGCTTATTCAAATATTTGCGTATTTTACCCATAACTATCCACATTAATCAAATCAACCCTTACTATTTTAAAATAATAAATAAAGGAAATTCCTTTTTATTTAAAAAATTTCGGGGTCTTACAACTGAGCCTAATAACATTTCGATTACTGATTGGACCAATAATCCATCCACCCGATAACTTTTTCGGTTCAACGAGTTTGAAAACATTGTCTAGCATGCATCATATAGCCAACAATGAACAAGATGCTTCGTATCATATGCAAGTTTTCTTTAGGTTCTCTTAATTTTTCTCACAATTCCTTCTCCTCCAGGTTCTTAAACAAAAAAAATAACAAATAATTTTTCTCTCAATTCCTTCTCCAGGTTGTTTTTGATTGGGACTAGTTGTGCAGCATACCCACATGGGAACACATATATCGATCACACAATTTCTTCTCCTCCTTGTTTTTTTGGTACATTACGTCAAAGTTAAAACGTTAAAATGAAGAAACGATTCTGAGTTCGATTAGATCACCTGATTAAAAGTTCGATTCGGAATTTTTCGACTCAACTCAAAGTATAAATAATTCAAATATGAACAAATTTTAAAGTTCAATAAATTACTCGAATATTTTCAAATTGTAATTTTCTATTAATACAAGAATCATATTCGTTCAAAAAGTTCAAACTGTCCGGACTTAATTTGAGATCGCGGTAACTAAACAAACCTCAATCAAATCTTAACTCAAATATTTGACTCGAATCGATTCATTTACACCATTTCAAAGTGGCATGGAGTGTTTTATTTTCCTATTTTAATTAACATATTTATGAACGAAAACGGATCTCATGATTTACAAGATAAGGATGATAATCAAGTACTGTATTTAATTCATGCTATTATTTTTATGTGTGTGCATGCAAAATTAAGGAGTAGTTGGCCAGTTTAGTCCATAAGCCGTCGCACGATCTTCAACTCAGTAATTACTCCTTCGTACCTACCGGAGTAAATAATCACTTCCACATTCAATTGGTGACCACTACTCTTCTTTCATTGAGTAATTGATCAAGTAGAAGTAGAATTAAGTATTTCTTTCATTCTCTAGATCTCCTTGAATTCCCTCCATTCCAAGCTGATATATTAACAACTCCATATATCGGGGAGAAAGAGATCGATGACCATTTGAAAGAAGAGATCGAGATGACCATTTGAAAGAAGAACCCCCCCACCTCCCCAAAAAAAAAAAAAAAAAAAAAAAAAAATCTGATTTCACAAATTAAGAGAATGGCAAGTACTCGTGATCAGCAGTCATCATTCAGAGGATGGTCAAGATCATATGATGAAGTTATGGCTAAAGAAGAAGAGGAAATATTCTCCTTCCCATCCCAAATGCCTTCCCTTCATTTCAGGTAATTAACATGCATGAAATATATAACTAGTCAGTCCTTAATTAATATTTTTCTAGTTAATTTCATATATATATATATATATATACACACCGATATATCTTTTTTCCAAGAAAATTAATTCATATATAATAGTATCTATGATAATCTATCTAGGGAGTACGTAGTATTTTTTCCAAGCACCTAAACATGCATATATTTCTTAAACTGATTATTATATACGTACTAATTAACTAGTGCTAATTTGTGTTGTGTTTTCAAGTGGATTTTCGGAGATAGACCCATGTCCATATGATGAGTCTCCAATATTAGTACAAGATACTAGTGCTTTTGAATCTTTGCCATTGATGGACATGGAAATGAGCACAAATACTGATCCTAATTTGTGTATATCGTTGGATCTACTACCAACCCAAACCACCCTCATCCAAGGTGATAATAATGATATATATATATACACACATATATAGCTACGCTTAATTGCTTTAATGTGATTCTTACGTACGTACGTTTTGCATGCAGAAGATTTGTTGTGTGGTTATGAAAGTGGATTTGGAGCATGGAATGATGATGAAATGACGACGGCTGCTTTTCATGGGATTCAAAACCAAACTAATCCTCCTCCTTTGCTATTGTGCGACTACAAAAATTATGGAGATCTGAATAGTCGCGGTGATGAAGAATATTTGGAATTAGAGAGGAAGGGTAAAAGGTGCAGATCTGAAGAGAAGGGACATGTAAGTTGTTCCAAAATCATGTTAACTAGGGAAGTTATTTCTAGGTACTTCTACATGCCCATAACACTGGCCGCAAAGGAGCTTAATGTTGGTTTAACTCTTTTGAAGAAAAAGTGTAGGGAATTAGGTATAAGGAGGTGGCCACATAGAAAACTCATGAGCCTCCAAACCCTAATCATCAATGTCCAGGTTCGGTTAATTCTCTCTTCCTTTCTTTCTAATACTCCCTGGCACTCCCTCAGTTTATGATTTCAAAATTATTTGTAATTAGTATTAGTATTTAGATAGTTTACAATTTTTATAATTGTATTATAATATATAATCTAAATTAATTTATAACAATTTTAAATTTAAAAATTTTCAAAACGATTTTAAAAAGTCAATATTAATTGATTATGAACGGAGAGAGTATATATATAGGCTTAATTAATTAGTATATATATATATATATATATATATATATATATATATATATATATATATATATATATGAGGATCAAGTCATCATATTCTTATTTTACTCACCCGTCCTCACCCCTTTTAGTGAGCCGGAATTTCGGCGACGGTTTGGTCATACAACCTTCTTCTATACTTTTTAGCGACGGACAACATATAGCGTGCTAAAAGTATAGATTTACGACGATTAGATGACGAACCGTCATCTCGTCATCCGCTAAATGATGAATAACGGTAAAGAAGATAAGTATGATGATTGATCCTGATATATATATATATATATATATATATATATGTGTGTGTGTGTGTGTGTGTGTGTGTGTGTGTGTGCAAGCAAGATGAGAATTAAATGGCATGGGTTAATAAGTTGATATAAATAAATGTAGGAACTGGGAAAGGAGGAAGGAGAGGGGGAGGAGGAAAAAGTGAGAGATGCCATAGGAATATTGGAGCATGAGAGAAAATTAATGGAAGAATTTCCAGATTTACAACTGGAGGATAAAACAAAGAGGCTTAGACAGGCTTGTTTCAAAACCACCTACAAAAAGAGGAAGACCAAGAAGATCATGGGAGCTGGAGCTGGAATGCACATAGTGAATCTATTGGGTACAACTCATCATTCCTCTACAGATTCTGCATGCTCTAGAGTTGATCATTACGATGAGGAGATGAATAAGTCATTGTTCTCAGACTACATTTTTCTTTAAGTAATATATATATATATATATATATATATATAATTCCTGAATCCGGCCAGTAGTACTCGTCGATCTCAGTTTCTCTCCTCTAGCTCTTTAGGGTACTTAATTATGTTTACGAGGATTTTATAGCGAAATTATCTACAACTCCACAAGTCATGAAAACTGGCCTGTCTTGGTTTTAAGTACATAAAATGAAACTTTGAAACTTGACGTTTTGAAACTAAAAATAATACTTATAAATAATATAAATATAAATTTTTATTTTTTTATTGATAAATATTATAAATTACCTAAAAATAATTATTAAACATAAAATATATTATTATAATTTTGAATAAATTATATTAATTTTAAATTTAAAAATATGTCAAATTAATTCTAAAAAAAACAAAATTGATTTTATATTTTTATACAAAGAGTGTATATTGCTTTATTCGAAAACAATTTCTCATAAAATGTTTTGAAAATCATTTTCTTCAAATCAAACAGATCATAAGGATGAACTCATACTTCAAATTAGTATTTAGGCTGTAGCGGCATGCATGATTACAAATTAATATAATAAAATAAATTTCAAATAGTGGAATGGAATGGAAGTAATTAACCTAGTTTGCTGCTGCTATGGTTGGGAAATTTTTTTTATTGCTGCCGCTACGGTCTGTAGCGGCTGAGATTTTTTTTTAGTCAATCCAAGCCAGACATTTTGTTGATCATCAACGGTCAATATTATGGTTGTTAAAATAGTACTCGTCACAATTGATTGCCATTGATACATGTCATATATATATATATATATATATATATATATATATATATATATATATTCCAAGCTAATTATATTGATTCATTCTACTATGCAATTAGTTCCATTGATTTTCAGAGACAAAGGCATGATTTACTGAATTAAAGAAGGATTAATTGAGATTGATCCATCATTTTTACCATGCGATTGTTAGCATACTATATACACCGGTCATTCTTTTAGTTAATTAATCAATAGATTTAAAAATTAACTTCCTCCGTTTTTAAAAGGGTGTCGTTTAAAAAAAAAAAAATTATTTTAATTTATTTGTCGTTTACAACTTTTTTAGGAGAATAAATTATCTACTTTTCTATTTCATCCCTACCTTCTCTCATTGTCCCAAGAATCTCTCACTTGTATTAATAGTTTTTAACTTTTCATAAAAGGGTAGTGATGAAATTTCAAATAAATTTTAATTGTTAAATAATAATATTAAATAACTTTCTTAATTCATGTACAAAAATCTTAAACGATAATCTTTTAAGTAGTAATTAATTATGAAATTTACTCTATCAGTAGATATTACAAATATGTCTACTTTCACGTATACACCTGAATTTTTTTGTATTTTATATATAATATTTGAAAAAAAGAGAGGATTTTTTAAGTATAAAATAACAATTTAATTAATTCTCTATAAATAAATTTATTTATAATAAAGAGTTCAATGGTTGCATGGAATGCTAAGGATACTGAATACCTTCGTAACAACTAACAACCGCTCCGCTTGAAATATCAAACAACAGCAAATTCCAATGAGAACACAATACCGTCCATCTCTCTCTAACCACCACCACCCCCCATCCAAATCCAATTATATCAAATTCTATTCTTCATCTTTGGCCTCTACTTCAATCTCTCTACTCCATAATCACCACCAACAAGAACCCCTTGAAGAAAACACTTCATTTACAGAAGAAAGCGAACCACCCAACGGTGAAAAAACGTTCATTTCTCTCATAAAATCATGTATTCAAAAATCCCATTTACTTCAAATCCATGCCCATCTACTCCGTAGTTCACTCCTTCAAAACCCCAACATTTCACTCGCCTTATTATCCCGTTTCTCCCTCTCTCCCTTCCAGGATTTAAGCCATTCCCACCGTATTTTCACTCAAATATTAAAACCCAATCTCTCTCACTACAACACCATCATCAGAGCTTACTCAATGAGCTTAAACCCAGCTGAGGGTTTTAACTTGTACCGTCAAATGCTACGCCAGAATATACGCCCAAACCCTCTTTCTTCTTCCTTTGTCACTAAGTCATGTCTTAAAGTTCCTTCCTTAGTTGGAGGATAACAGATTCATACTAGGATTTTGAGAGATGGGCATCAATCTGATAGCCTTTTGCTTACTACTTTAATGGATTTCTATTCATATTTTCACAAGTGTGATGAAGCTTGCAAGGTTTTTGATGAAATGCCTAAAAGAGATACGGTGGCTTGGAATGTCCTAATTTCTTGCTATACTCGCAATGGTCGTACACGGGACGCTTTGGGTTTATTTGATATGATGGAGAATTCAGGGTATGAGTCTAAACCGGATGATGTTACTTGCTTGCTTGTTCTTCAAGCTTGCGCAAATTTGGGCGTGCTGCAATTTGGTGAACGAGTTCATAATTATATTAGACAACAGGGCTATGGAAATGTTCACAATCTTTGTAATTCTCTTATAGCAATGTATTCTAGGTGTGGGTGTATAGACAGGGCCTATGAAGTTTTTAAGGGTATAAATAATAAAGATGTTGTTTCTTGGAGTGCTATAATTTCGAGTTTAGCTAGTCATGGGTTTGGAAAAGAAGCTATTGAAGCATTTTGGGAAATGCAGAAGATGGGTGTTACCCCTGCTGATCAAACTTTTACTGGGGTACTATCTGCTTGTAGTCACTCTGGCATGCTTGATGAAGGTCGGATGTTTTTTAGTTGCATGAGCAAAGAGTTTGGAATAATGCCCAGCATTCATCACTATGGATGCGTAGTTGATCTAATGGGTCGAGCAGGTTTGCTTGATGAGGCCTACAATCTTATATATTCTATGGGAATAAAGCCAGATGCAGCTATTTGGAGGACTCTACTGGGGGCTTGCAGAATTCATGGTAAAGTAGAACTTGGAGAACGTGTAATTGAGCATTTGATTGAACTTAAGGCTCAAGAAGCAGGGGACTATGTTCTACTTTTGAATATATATTCTTCAGCAGGTGACCGGGAAAAGGTGATAGAAGTGAGGAAATTGATGAAGGAAAAAGGAATTAAAACAACCCCTGCTTCTAGTACAACTGAGCTGAAAGGAGATCTACATTCGTTCGTTGCAGATGATATTTCACATCCAAGAAAAAATGAAATCTATGATATGCTTGATGAGATTGAAAAGCAATTGAAGATTGCTGGTTATGTTGCTGAAATAACAACTGAGTTGCACAATCAGGGTGAAGAAGAAAATCAATTTAGGTTATCTTGTCACAGTGAAAAGTTGGCAATTGCATTTGGAGTTCTTACAACCCCGCCAGGCACAACAATAAGAGTCGCAAAAAACCTCAGGATCTGTGTTGACTGCCATAATTTTGCAAAGATGGTTTCAGGGGTTTATAACCGAAAGGTGATTATCAGAGATCGCACCCGCTTTCATCATTTCAGGGAAGGACATTGTTCTTGTAATGACTATTGGTAGGGATAATTCTAGTATTACATTGATATTCTAATAAAATTTTTGATTTTATCTTTGACTTTCATTGGTGGAATCTCATCTTTTCGAGATGTTTACCTGGTGCTAATTAACATACGTGGTTGGTAGAACTATGGTCCATGGATATCTTCTCGTCATGAATGCAGAAGACTTCAACTTGTTGAAATCTTATTCACACAGAAAACCAAAAGCATATTGCCATTTCAAACATTGCATCACTATCAACTTAATTAATTTTGGCTTTCATGAAACATAATTTGATTCGCGCCACATTATTTGAATTGGAAAGTTTATCACCAAGAAAAAATTAGTTGTCGTAAATATTTATATCCAAGTGAGTACACAAGTCTACAGTCTACCGATTGATTGCATCTGCTTCTATTTGATCTGTGTTGCAAATAATTTATGCATTGAATGAAATCTATCTAAATCTAAATGGAATGAGTCAATTCCACAAACCTCCTAAGAAATGAAAAACATCAATTTAATAATAACAACATGAATGATTCATTCCATTTCAGCATAACAACCAAGTAACCAACCACACATTATAATCTAAAATTAATAAGACAGAAGTGTTGGCATGAGTAATACCTACTCAATCTATGCAAGTAACTAAGTCTTAGTAATCACTTTATTGTCTATAAATAAATATGTATTTTTAAATTTGGATGGAACAAAAAGAGGAAATGTATATCTAATTTAAAAACGGAAAGTATACGGAGCACCTGTTTATCAATTACTATTACATACTCTTGCCTACGAGAACAAAATTCTACAACATCAGTATTATCCTCTTCAATTCTCTGGAGTAGAAGCACATCCGCATGAAAACCAGGAAACTGAAACTTTCTTAGTCTACAAAACTGAAATTGCTGATGCACTACTGCACTAATGCATCCATAACATTATACCGAACTTTGTATTACTTTCTCTAGGTAGGTGGGCTTCTGCTATCATCTTCAAGCAGCCACTGCTTGCTTCTGCGCAAACGCAACCCCCTTCTCGATGCTGGCCTTCAATTCAGGTTTAAGGACTTCCAGAGCCTTTTGCTCATATTCAGTCAATCCTTGGAGGTCAGATGGAATCACTGCTTCCGCCCCTTTCCTTCCAAGCTTAACCCTTGATGCAAAGTAAGGAAGCTCAGTCAGCTCTGACTGGACAAAAGCACACTCGTAGACATCACCGTCTCCATCAAGAGCTCGGAGAGAGGACTCAACAAATCTTGCTGCAGCATATGCCATTGACAGTGTAGCGGACCCTGCCCCAGCCTTTGCCTCCACAACTTCTGTTCCAGCATTCTGGATCCTCACTGTAAGCTCTTGCACGTCTTCATCAGTAAAACTCACAGACGGTTTCGTCTTCGACAGCAGCGGTAGAATAGTGATTCCAGCATGTCCTCCAATTACTGGTACATCCACATCAATGAGCTTCAGGTTCTTCTTCTGAGCAACAAATGTGTTGGCCCTCACAACATCTAGAGTCGTCACACCAAACAACTTCTTTGGATCATACACACCCTTCTGCCTCAATACTTCTGCCGCAATTGGCATAGTAGAGTTAACTGGATTGCTGATAATATGGATGAAAGCATCGGGGCAGTTATCAGCAACAGCCTCTACCAAGTTCTTCACTATATTGGCATTGATGTTGAAGAGGTCATCACGGGTCATACCAGGCTTTCTTGGAACACCAGCGGGTATGACAACCACATCAACGCCTTTCAATGCATTGCCCAATTCTGCAGTTCCTGTGAAATCCAACACTTGAGAGGGAGTGTTGCAGTGACTAAGATCAGCTGCAACTCCCTTGACATTTGCTATGTCATAAAGATGCAGAGCTGAAACTAATGGGGACATCTTAATGAGAAGCGCCAGTGGCTGGCCTATACCACCGGCAGCTCCAAGAACTGCCACTTTGAATGAGGATTGGATCTGAAGGGAAGTGAAAGCTCTCTGGCTCTGATTTTGGGCTTTGTGAATAAAGGAGGCTCGAAGAGCTGCACTGCTGTCCTCGCCTGAGAAGGATGACTCTGACTCGCAGCTAATTGATGTAGCTACCTTGAGGCCACTGAAACTTCTGAGATTGTTGTTAGAGTTGTACCTCACACTTAAGGCCTTTGATTGTGAAAGTGGACTCGCTTTGGAGCCATAGAACAAGGTCGATCCAACTGAAAAGGTACTTGCTGTTGCTGCTGCCATCTTGGACTCTGAGGATGAAAAGCATGTCAGCACCTTGATTACAGACTATATGATTGACTGGACACATATCAGTGGTACGCTACGCCTAATGTGTCCTCCAATGCTCCATTATAAATTAGACAACTAATTATTCTTTACCAACACGTTATAGAATTACATCAAATTCTGCAAACAGGTGAGCTACTGTAGCTGGTTAATACTTGGTCACCTAAGCTTGATAGACATGCAATAGTAGCTTCCACTCAATGGAGAAAAACAACTACAAGCTTGTATTTTTAACTTAATTTAGCAACCCACTGCTGCAACAATCAGAATCAGACAAGTAAATGAACTAGTGCAGGTAATAACTACATTGATATAATAAGGTTCTCAATCTTCTAGTCTTGGTTGCATATTAATTTAAATTCATTTATCCCATACTCGAGCACAGATAAAAATTGGTTATGACAACATTATAACTGTAAATATCATGCGCTAGGCAATGAACTTGTATGCTATTATTGGTAAAGAAGGTTTGCATTAGGTATTACTCCGTAATATTAACTTGACCAAAACCCATGCCAAATAATATTTAAGTTTGACAAAGTTACAGAATCCATAGAGACTTTTAGATACATAGTGATGCAACACATTAATCTAGGCTATCTAGCAAACAACGAATATACCAGAAAAAGTAATATCAATACTCAATTCAACCCTAGTTTGAATATGGCATAAGACTCGGAATTAAGAGGGAAAAAGTGACATGGAACCAGGAAATATAAATGAGCTTCTATGCAAGTACCATATCAAATGATTATAGCCTACAACTTCAGAAAGAGCACTTGTATCAATAATTAGTTAATTATTTACCAAAACAATGATCTAACACAACTAGTACAAACAAATTCGGAGTTGCAAAGATTAAAATTTAAACATGCTATGGAACAAACCAAAAGGACAATTGAACTAAATAGAATCTGATAATGGCATTAATGATATTGGAAAAATTGTGAGTCTGCTTAACTTATAAAGGTATTTATTTTATGACGGATAATGATCTAAAAAATTCTAAACAAACAAGTCAAAAGGACTGTAAGAGAATCAAAAAATATTAATTAGAATGAGATGATTTAAGACTGAAAAACAAATTTGCTCAGATTTAACAATGAATATTCGCAAGCATCATATGAGAACGTAGGACTAATTGCAGGAACTAAACAGCATGACTGTGATTTGAATTCAGAAGAAACAAAAGTTAAGGCCAAGTATCCCTCGAGTAATTTGTTTGAAGAAATTCCTTTTGGTGGCAAACCAGAGACTCTTCTAAACAACAAATAGACACTAAACTAGAATAAATAAAAAGAAGAAAAAAGATTAGAAAAATCATAGATAACACAGAACTGTGTATCAGAATGTTTGAAAAACAGATCTAACTCGGATCCATAATATATATATATATATATATATATATATATATATATATATATGATAGATTAATATGTTCGCTAGCTTACTTTTTTTACTAATCCATGCAAAGAAAACACACACAGTAGCTGTAGGATTTCTGAAATGATACACATTAACAAACAAAATTGAACTTAAAGATAGAACATTGGGTAAGTAAATCAGAATTCCGAAATAACACAATCATTTTTTATGGTATTAGCATCATAAGTAGTTTAAACTCCAAAAACCAGGCTTGCCTCGTGATAAACAGAATTTAAAAGCGACTAATTCTGGTAATCCATACAGAAACTTGATATCTTCAAGCTCTTAATACAGCTGCAAACACATAAATATGAACCGGGAAATGAAAGATTCTGATTACAAGCAATTTATGAATCTACGAATATCCGTTCGTCTATCTAAATAAATATTAGGTTAGGAGAATATAATACCAGAAGCTACAAATTACTATTAATTACCTTCAAAAGATTTCAGATCTCAAATTCAGAATAAGGCTAAACAGAGAGACTAGATGAAAAGACACTGATGGCTGATTGGCTGTACGCCTGTACCTTTTTATGGGGTCCTTCAGACGAGTACGACTGCGAGCTGAGGAAGATTACAAAAAAACAAAAAGGCTTTTGCTTCTTACTTTCCCTTGCTTCTGTTTTTCCTTCTCTCTCCCTAAAATTATCCGCCGTCAGTCCTTGAGAAAATCCACAACAGTTTGTTGGTGACTATATTCGAATATCAGAATAAACTGTTCTGATTCTATGTAGTTGATCCGAACCGTAATTTTACCACTAATTTTTTATTTTATTTTTAAAGACTGGTAGGAAAAAAAAAAAAAAAAAATCGACTAGATATTTTTTACAATAATTTTTCTATAACACCTTTAATATTAATTGTCATATATATATTTTCTATGCATATATATAGAGGATCATATATAAAAAATTATACAATTAAATAAGAATTTTAAAATGAATAATTTTATCATTTTATTATTTTTTAATATACATAAAAAGTCAATTCAAACTTTTATAAGGGACCGAAGAAGTATTTAACACAGTCAACATTATATGTTAGTATTTGTATCTTGTACATATTTGTATTATGTTACTTTGTACAAATAATAAATGTTGGTGGATCATAAATTTAATTTTATATTCTTCTTGATGGTGTGATAAACAGTTTGAACTCAATTTGTTTCGATTCGATTCAATACAAGTGAGACTCGAATTCGTTTATAATATAATCCAAATATAAGTATAAAAAATAATGCGAATAAAAATTTGAGCAAGATTATACTAGACTCGTTTAATATTCAAACGGCTCGAATTCTAGGTTGTGATTTGATTGATACATATTCAATTAGATACTTGGATATATTTTCTTATAATATATACAAAATTAAATCAAATTAGAATAATTAATTAGCATTATTTTATTTTAATTTTAATTGTAATTTTATATTTGTAAAATGTAATAGTAAATATTTTTCTTATTTCTAAATAAAATAACAAATTCAATCTATAATTATAATTATTTTTCTCTCTTTTCCTTTCTTCGAAGAGTGATGAAGAATTAAGCAGAGGATGACAAAATTCTACAACCCTCACCGGCTCACCTTCTTGGTCGTTTTTGCATGGAAGAAATAGAATAGTTGTAAGACCCCAACTTTTATAAATAAAGATGAATTTTCTATAAATATTATTTTTGAATATTATGGAATAAATTTGATATAATGTTATAGTTGTGGGTAATATTTATAAATTTTGCAAAGTAAGTAAGTTGTTATAAAATATTCGTTTGGTGGGAATATTCTTTTTTGTCGGGGAATATTAAATACGAATAGCTCAATCATTGGTGGACCCCTGGCGGAAGTATTGTCGTAGTTAGAAAGCGACAAAATTATCTTTCTATAAAAATAACGGGCAGAGGTGTTACTGAATTAAAAAACCATTGAACTACCCGTAAGTAAAAAATGCACGATAATCTGGCGTAGTTGTATAGTAGAAAGACACGATATTGATTATTGATGCTTACGTGAGAAGTCACTCATTTATGCTCAATTATTACTACTGATAATTCTTTGCATCATCATATCTCTTATATTATTGATTCAATTATTATCACAATATCATCGTATAATATGTTATAGTATTAAATCAATAATTGAGACGACAAGTTATAAATGATTAATAATTGTTGAAAGATTAAATATGTGTTGATTAAAAATAAAATGATTTGTGGTAATATTTATTGATCCTTGATGTATATAAAGAGTCATTATGAGGCGTTTGTGGTAAGTTTGATTATTTTATGGGGGCCCATATGTCATCATCTAAGAGTCTCTTCGTCGATAGTAATTATTACTTAGTCGATAGTAATTACCTTTGTGAATATAGTAATTACCTTCGTCGATAATAATTACCTTTACCAAAGGCGTCGAACCACTTGTCATTTCACATTACAGAGCGGCCGAACCACTTGTTGTTTCACATTACTGCGTCAAACCACTTTTCTTTTCACATCAAATCGTTAAGCCACTTGTCTTTCATATGGCATGTCTTTAAGCTAGAAATCTTCTATAAATAGAGGGCTAGTGCTTTATTAATCTTCGCGAATTCATTCAAAGCTATAGAGAGAAAGTATAGAGAATAAGAGAGAGAAGAAGAAGAGTATTTTGTTACTACACTACTCTGCGATATTCAATCTCCTACCAAAAGTAAGGGGTGTTATTCTTTCTTATTCATTAAGAGAAAGGCATTGTTATTCCATTGTTTATTATTACATTGGAATAACTCAGATATCTGTGATTTACCTATACTTGGTGACATTCTTCTATTATTACGTTAGAACATCTTGTTTGTGTGTTTTACACGGACACTGGTTAAAATCTTTATTATTATTACATTTGGAACATCACATGCGTGTGTTTTACTGGGACTGGTTCCAATCTTTATTATTCTGTTGGAATATCACATACTGCTGTTTTTCATTGGGACACGGTTCCGATTATTTATTATTACATTGGAATAACTTTCGCTTTATCTTGATTCATCGCATGCATGGTGATTTCTTTTGTTATTCCATACTTTATTATACCCGGTTAGTTAAAACTTTGACTTCTTTACTCCATGAAATTAGTGGAATATCCTTGATATTTGCACTTCATCCGATAAGATCCTTTCATGGAAATATTCTTCTCAAATATTCTTGAATTTTACTCTACAAAGCGATGATCGTGTTGTGATTTGGATGTTATTGGTTCTAGATAAATTAATTCTTGAACTTGTTTTATTGAATTCTTATATCATTGTCATCATCCTTATGTTTATATTATGTTGAAAGTCATCGTGGCACGTAGTGCGTAGATGGACTTGGTATGATTATGACCGAGAGACTATTGAGTGTAATCATGACCGTAATGTTACAAATGATGTGGTATAAATCCTCGGTGGTCCGTAGTGCATTGATGGACGATTGTTGGCATGATCATGACCATTAATGAATACACAAATATTCTTGGTAGTAGTCATGAATAATTGTGGTCGTGATCTAAAGAATATCCTTGGTCGTAGTGCGGGGTGATTGATGATGTGGAATATTTATTAAAGTCGAGTCTCAATTATAATGATGATGAAAAACCTTTTAAATCATAAAAGATAGTAGATTTTATTTTTACTTGACTCTTTTAATGGATTCTTTGGTTCATTGTAGTTAAACTTGATGTTCATTATATTTTATCGGTTTAACTTTCTTTGTTGAAAGCTAATGATAATTTATTCGCATTATCTTAGTCATAATATTTCTTCTTGAGCTAGTTGAGCTCACCCTTTCTTTCACCGTTTCTTCTTGAAATGAGAATATAAATTTGGGGACGAGTCGGGAAGCGGAGTAATGGTCCGAGAGGATAGCATTAGTAGTCCTCACTATTACGTGAAATAGTGTGATAATAATTGTAATGAGGACTCCTTTTGAGTTTGTATGATCTACAAGTAGACAATATTTGTATTCAAACTCACGATTTATGTCGTATTATACACAGCAGTTATATTAGTAAGTTGTATTTAAATTACATACCATGTATCCGACTACCCAAGATGGGTGATGTATACCTAATTTTGGGGGCGTCACGGTTAATTATCGAGAGCTTGAGGATATGATCCACGGCTAAGATGTGAGAATAGTACTAGGAGGGAGATGTAAGGCCCAATTTTATGAAATAAAAGTATTCAATTTTTCTTATAATTACTATTCAAGTAAATGGTTAAATTGATAAAATTAAAGTTAAGAGGTGATATATATAATTTTTTCAAAATAATGAAGTGGTTATAAAATATTCATTATTATTGGGGAATATTCGTTTGGTCGTGGAATATTCTTTCGTCGAGAATATTAAATGCATTTATACAGTAGTGACCATTTGTGGGCCCCATAACGAGAATAAGCGCCGGATGAAGAAAACAACAAAAGGAGTTTTTATAAATAACAACAGTAATTATATCGAATTAACATTGTTGGAATACCCGTTGGGTAAAGTAAAATGTCTGGCGTTGTTTTTGCAAGAAAGCACACGGTATTATTGCATGTATTTTGAATTATTGACTCTTACGTAAGAAGGCACTACTCAATAATTGTTACGATAATTCTTATTCGATATTTTATTTTATTGATTGATAATTGTTGCGTTGATATTTTATATTATTGTTGTTTTAATAATTGTCACTACACAAGTATTTTCCATTATCAAAGCAATAATTCATATTATCTGAATAATATTATAAGAAAACATTATTGGCAATGTCTAGAAAGTTACACGCAAGGAGAGGTTTGGTCACCTAATTGCGCGCCAGTAAGGAGAAATCTTTATTGGAAAGCCCCCTCTTTCCTGGGAACTGCCTGGTTGTCATTATTGTGATTATGTAATATTATTTGTGAATAATTAATTATTGATTTTTATGATGAGAAAAATATTTATTTTATGTGGATATAGATGAAGAAAATTTTTAATGTGACAATTGTTGAAAATTAATATTTTGTCTTTTACGATAAAATAATTTATTTAAATATATTATTATATTTTAATAATATAATAATAGTGATATTTTTACAATGAATGTGGAATATATGAGTATATGAGGTGGAAGAATATTTTTGTTACAATAAATGTTTAAAACATGTTAAACATGTCGGTAGACCCCATTTCTTCGATGAAATTTGATTATAGACTATAAAATCGTCCGTTTATGGATTTCGGTCAATTTTGTTTGGAATTTGGAAACACTTTCTTCTGTAAAGTTGTAGATAATTGAATTTCCTATAAAAACTTGCGAGATTCGAATTTTTTGATAAAATGGCTATTTATTATGAATTATTGAAGTTTCGAAGCTCCGAAATAATTGATTTTTGGAAGTTTAAAATAATTTAAATAAGAAAAACGTTTTTTGTGTTTGGTGGGAATCTTTAACATGTGCTAGAGACTGAATTCAGATGCTTGGATGCGTAGGAAGATGTGGAAAAAATAAATAATATTAATTTATTAAATTTTCTACTTTGGTGTTCTAAGCATTTTCCTATAAATAGGGTGCTTAGGTTATAATTGAAAATCATACCAGAAACTGAAGTTTTCTCTCTCTATATTATCGAGCGTATTCTTGTGAGTATTTTGAGTATACTTTGAGTATTGCTATACGGTGCAAGTTAGATTCGTTATATTATATCAAACAAAGATCTTCTGCTCTTTTGAGATAAGGGATAGTAAAGGGATTTTTAAGGGTGATTATGTTTTTCAGTTTTGTATTTTTCGGACCTTCAAAATTCTGGAAAATTTAAAATGATATTTTGATGAGTTTTGTAGATTGTGTCCAAAATGGCGATTTTGGATATATAGATTAGGAGTTATGGATTTTATGAGAAAAGACTATTTTAAAAGTAAGCGCTTATAACTCCTTGTGATTAACTCCAAAATTGATGAAATTTTTATTGGGAGTACATCTATATAATATCAGTATACCATGTAAATTTCAGAATTTTTAGACAAAAGTACAAATTTATGATAAATATTTAAATATTCGGTGGTTTTGGCCATGTGAAAATAGTAAATGAATTTTAAAAATTCTAAGAAAAATATATATTCAATATGGGACTATATTCTTCTAAATCCCAGAAAATAAATATTTTTGGAACTGATTTGGTATTTTTCATGAAAATGTTCTAGTTATGAGTAAATGAATTAAATATGTTATGTGAAGTAAGAAAATTGGAAAATATAATTTATTGGCTTGAGAATCATATATGAGGTATATGCAGATTTTTATGAGGGTTTTGGTTAGTGATGATGAAATCTTATGAAGTTGGCATTTTTAGATGATTAAATGTATTAATTATTAAAGTGTAAATAATTGGATTTAATTATTTATAAGTTTAAGAAATGATAAAAATATTATTATAATATTAATAATATTAGATTATGAGATTTCTAAGTGATTTATAATATTTGGATTAAGGTGTTATAAATATTGATATGGATTTTATTATGAAACTTTATCTTTTCGTGTATGGGGATTCTTTATGCGTATACGATGATACTATGTATGCGAATACGGGTACTTATTCACGACAAATTGGTTTCTTCTCCACCAAATTATCGTTGATTTATGAATCTTACTCTTGAAATTAAAACCATGTTTTGATTATATTGTTTTATATAACATTCTTATAACTCTAATGATGATATTTCTCTTTGACTAAAGTGTAAAGATGGGTAGATTATTGGTATGATCGTGACTATAGGTTCTCTTTGGCCGAGAGTGAAAAAGTTGAATTGTTGGTGGTATGATCATGACAATTGAATTTATAATTGAATATTTTTAGCTTAAGTGCAAGGTGAATTGATCAACATGGTTATAATTATTGTTATATAACCACGAAATGATTATGTATTTCTTTGATATATGAATATATTTGGCTCGTAGTGCAAAGATGACTTGTTGATGAATATCTTAGCTTTGTAGTGCAAAGATGAATTATTGTTGAATATCTTTGGCCCGTAGTGTAAAGATGACTGTTGTTGAATATCTTTGGCTCGTAGTCAAAAAGATGACTTGTTGTTGAATATCTTTGGCATGTAGTGCAAAGATGAAGCTATTGATGAATATCTTTGGTAGTGGTGCAAAGATGAATTTATTAGTATGATTATGAGCAGAAGGCGTGATTTGGTATAACCATGATCTTTGATGTTTTAGGTAAAGGCGGTGATGAAATTATCTTCGTCCCCGGATGAGAAGAGAATTTAGAATCACAATTATGATTATGAGTTATTCATATGATTGTGGAAAGGGCTGTTGATTGATGTTCTGAGGATAAAACATTGTTAGTGGACTTTTAACGTGGAGAAGACAATAGACTTTATAGTCTATTTGACTCTTTTAATGGATTGCTTCGTTAAAGATTTGCAACTATGGTTGAAAAGTTTTATCATCTACCATATGTTCTAAATCTCTTATTTATTCTTGATGAAGGCTATTGATAATTTAATTATCTTTAGCCATGATATTCTTAATTGGTTATTTGTGGCTTTCACCCTTTTGCTTCACAATTCCTTTCGTGTAATAAGAGTGTATTTGGGTTGTGAGGGGATAACAAGGAATAGAAACGATTGGTCTATAGTTGTTGAGGTTCTCCCAAAGAGTATGGAAATAATTTTATTGAGGACTTTAGTGTGTTGTATTTTATACATCATTTAATAGTTATATTTGGTGAATCAAATAGGGTGAGGCGAACCCAACTTTGGAAGGGTGTTTTGTCACTATCATACAAGATGTCTAATGACATACAAACTCGTGTTATCATAAGACAAGGTTGTGCACATTCACTTGCTGAGTATATCTATGAGCACTACCTATATGATTTTGGAGTTTATTTGAAATATAATTTTCACTTGAAGACAACGGACATAATTATATGTCAAGAGAAGACTCACCACTGTAAAGAACATGATAGTAATCTTTTCATTTTTCTTTGGGGTCTATTAGGTCAACCAAGGATAATTCTGTGGGTATATGATATCTATTATACCTAGACGCATGGCCTCCCATGTACGAAGGTTTTCTTGAGCACTTTCCAAGGATTTTAATTTCAAAAATAGTTATTGACTGTACTTTTATGTAATGTATCAATGTGAGGTGTTGTCCATAGTTGGGACATGAGTCACAGGTTGTATTAAAACTCACAGTACATGTATTGTTGTATTTTGCACAAAAATTGTGATAATGAAGTTGTAACTATTTTCTGTACCATGTATTTGGCGACTCAGAATAGGTTGGATGGATTGGACCTATTTTGGGGGCGTTACAGGAGAGACGGGGAATACCTTCGCTAGTATGACCTACCTAAGTTTATGTGCTATTTTATTGGTCGGTTAGAATATAGGGATAATATGTTACATGTTAATTAACCTTTTGTTTTGTGGCAGTATCTGAAAATGACATCTGAGAATGTTGAGAATAGCAATGGAGCACTGAGCGATCATTGATTCACCACATATCAATAATCGAGGATAATGTGCATCGAAGGCGACAATCCTCATGCTGAAACAACAACACCGACCAAATGATGAATGATCAAATGTTCGGAGGCTTTATGCGATTTATGCAACAATGAGGAGAGCGACTCTGTCCAAAATGTAGGTGGAAACACGGAAACTCTCGAGGCGGTCACCGCTAAATAGTTCAAGGAGCTGGGACCACCGGAGTTTAAGGGAGAGCAAAACCACTTGGCGGAAGCATGGATAAAGCAGATTACAAGATATTTGATGTCTTGGGATGCTCAAGGAGCAAAAGGTTCCCTTACGCCTTTATGTTCTTGTGGAGAAGCGACATTCTTGGTGGGAATCGGTAGAAACGTACTCAACCTCTTTGTCTTGAAGATATCTTGGGAGAAGTTCGGGAGTCATTCAACGACAAATACTTTCACGAAAGTATTCGCATACATGAAGGAGGTGGTGTTTATCAAGTTGGAACAAAACAATATGGCCGTGTCGCAATACGAGGCAAAATTTGCGAGTTATCACGGTTTCGTCCCACTTGGTGGATAATGAAAGAGAATGGCGCGAATGTTTTAAGAGGTTTGAAGTCGGAGATACGTCAACATCTTATTTCTCGTAAAGCGTGTTTGTATTCGGATGTTGTAAATAGGGCTCGATTAGTGGAGTAGCGATAACGAGTCAGCGTAACTAAAAAGAAGCGGTAAGCAAAATTATAATACCCGGTGAGTAGTCATCAAAGCGGTGACAACAAGCGTGGAGGAATCAATAGGCGAGATATGGTAACTACGCCGGTAGTAATCGAGGGCCAAAACAATAAGAATGGACATTTCAAGAAAAGGAGATTCAACAATAATGGAAAGACGTCAAAGACTCAAGCACCCGTTGTTAAGGAAGGAGAAAGACCACCTATCATATGCTTCAAATGCGGAGGAGAGGACACATCGATCAAAGCTGCGCCATGTCAAGTCTAAAGCATGTTATAATTGTGGAAAGAAGGTCAACTTAGCTCGATTTTGTCATTTCTAGAAGACAAATTCAGCTAGGATGGAGGCACCAAAGGTAGTCGGAAAAGTCAAAACCCAGAGTAGTCTGAGGAGGCGTTTGTTGTGACCTCCGGAGAAGCAAGGAACCCGAATGAGGTCATCATGGGTAAGCTTATCATAAACTCTAATGAAGACTATACTTTATTTGATCTGGGGTTCTACCCATTATTTTATTTCTACTTTGCGTTCATCGATTAAATTTGACTCAGGAGAAATTAGACTTTGACTTATCTGTGGACACTCAGTTGGGAGAAACCTTCATTACATCCACTTTGTTTATAAGTTTTGTTTGGTTCAAATCGGTACCTTCTTTGTGAGACCCCAAATTTTATCAATAAAGATTTAAATTTTGTCGAAATAATTTTTTAATATTATGGTGTGAATTTGAGATAATATTATAGTTGTGGGTAGTATTTATAAATTTTGCAAAGTATGCAAGTGGTTATATTATATTCGATTGGTGGGGAATATTCGGTTTAGCGAGGGAATATTAAATACAACTACTCAATCATTGGTGGACCCATAATGTAATTATTGTCGGATTGAGAAAAGCGACAAAAATATTTTATTGAAATAACGGCGGAAGTTTTACCTGGTTGATCTTTGTTGAACTACTCGGTAGTAAAAGTACAGTAATACGTGTGATTGCATAGTAACACACGGTATTGATTATTGATGCTTATGTGAGAAGTCACTCAGTTTGATTCCATTATTGTCGATTAATAATATGAATTATTATAGCGATAATGACGTTTTGTTTTATTCAGTATTATTAACGTAATAAAAGCGAAACTTTTTTTTATATAAAGCAGAATACTTTATTAAAGTTATTTTATAAATAGAATATATTATATTTTATTATGCATAGTGTTGCATAGTATTTTGCATAGTGTTTTGCATAGTATTGCATAGTGTTTGCATAGTAAAATGTTTTTATATAAATAGAATATATGATATTTTATTTAAAAGATTTTGCTTTAAATATGGATAGTCAGATTAAAAGTAAATCAATCTGGACCGATTCATGGATTAATTACTATGCATTCTATTTTCCTATAAATAGAAGCTCATTCCTTCATTATTTTTTACTTAATTCTTTGAAACTCTGAGAGAGAAATTATAAAGAGAAGCTATAGAGAAAATCTATAGAGAGAAAAAGAAAGTATTATTCGGTACTTCACTACTTTGATATCAAAGTGTCTTTTACGGTAGGGAATATTATTTGTTGTGCCGTAAGGGTGTTATTCTTTTGTATTCATGAAGAGAACTTCTTTTGTTATTCTATTCTTATTTATTACATTGGAATAACTTGTATCTGTGAATCCCCTATACTTGGTGATCTTCTTCTTTTATTCCATTCTTCTATTATTACATTGGAACATCACATGCGTGTGTTTTACACAGGACACGGTTCCGTCTTTATTATTCTGTTGGAACATCACATGCATGTGTTTTACAGGACTGGTTAAAATCTTTATCATTACATTGGAATATCCTATCGTGTGTTTTACACCGGATGCGGTTCTATCTTTTATTATTACATTGGAACATCCTGTTGGGTGTGAATTTCACGATTTGGTTCCGATTATTATTATTACATTGGAATAAACTTGCATCTGTAAGTACCGCATGCATGGTGATTTCTTTTGTTATTCCATTCTTTATTATACCCAGTTGATTAAAACTTTGACTTCTATACTCCATGAAATTAGTAGAATATCGTTGATATTTGCGTTTCATCCAGTATCTTTTCATGGAAATATTCTTACGATCATTCTTGAATTTTACTCTACAAAGCGATATCATGTTGACAGTTTGGATGTTATTAGTTCTGAATAACTTAATTATTGAACTTGTTTTATTGAATTCTTATATCATTGTCATCATCCTCGTATGTTTATATTTTTTTTAAAGTCATACATGGCTGTAGAGCATGGATGGACTTGGTATGATTATGACGAGGATTATTCGGTGTAATCATGGTAGTAATGTTACAAATGATGTGGTAAAAGTCCTCGATGGTAGTAGTGCATTGATGGACGAGTTGTTGGCATGATCATGACCATTAATGAATACACAACTATTCTTGGCGTAGTGCGGGAATAATTGTGGTCGTGATCTTAAATAATATCCTTGGCCGTAGAGTCGTGGGTGATTTGATGATGTGGATTATTTATTAAAGGCGAGTCTAAACTATATGATGATGAAAAACCTTTTAAATCATAAAAGATAGTAGATTTTATTTTCTACTTGATTCTTTTAATGGATTGCTTGTTCATTGCATTAAACTTGATGTCTATTGTATTTTATCGTTTTAACATTTGTTGAAGGCTAATGATAATTTATTACGCATTATCTTAGTCATAATATTTCTTATTGGGCTAGTTGAGCTCACCCTTTCTTTCACCTTTATTCTTCTTGAAATGAAAACATAATTTGGGACGAGTTGGGGAGCGGAGTAATGGTCCGAGAGGATAGCATTAGTAGTCCTCACTATTACGTGAAATAGTGTGATAATAGTTGTAATGAGGACTCCTTTTGAGTTTGTATAATATCTAGTAGACAATATTTGTATTCAAACTCACGGTTTATGTCGTATTATACACAGCAGTTATATTAGTAAGTTGTATTTGAATTTATGTACCATGTAAGTGGCGACCGGGATGGGTGGCGTATACCTAATTTTGGGGTGTCGCGGTTGGTATCGAGCTTAGGATATGATCCACGGCTAAGATGCGAGATAAGAACTAGGAGGGAGAGCGGGAATTACCTTGTTAGTATGACCTACCTAAGTTTATTTGGTATTTGATTGGTCGAAAGAGTATAGTGATAATATGTTGCATGTCAATTAACCCTTATTTTGTGGCGGTGTTTGAAAATGACATCCGAGAATGTTGAGAATAGCAATGGAGCACAGGAGGTATTGATTCTCCACGGTCAATAATCGGGACAATGTGCAACGGGATGGCGATAATCCTCCCGTAAACAACAACACCGATCAATTGATGACGATGAATACGTTTAAGAGGTTTTTAGAATTCATGCAACATCGGTGGAGGCGACTTACATCCAAAATGTGGGGTGGAAACACGGAAAACTCTCGGCGGTGGCCATTAAACAATTCAAGAGCTGGGACCACCGGGAGTTTAAGGGAGAGCCAAAACCACTTACGGCGGAAGCATGGATAAAGCAGATTACCAAGATATTTGATGTCTTGGAATGCTTTAAGCAAAGGTTCCCTTTGCCGCCTTTTATGTTTATGGAGAGGCGATTCTTGGTGGGAATCGGTAAAGCGTACTCAACTTCTTTGTCTTGAAGATATCTTGGGAGAAGTTCGGGGAGTCGTTCAACGACAAATACTTTCGAAAGTATTCGCATACATGAAGGAGGTGGAGTTTATCAAGTTGGAACAAAACAATATGGCCAGGTAATGTCGCGATACGAGGCAAAATTACATGAGTTATCACGGTTTCGTCCCACTTGGTAGATAATGAAGAGAGAATGCACGAATGTTTTAAGAGGTTTGAAAATAGGAGATACGTCAACATCTTATTTCTCATAAAGCGTGTTTGTATTGAGATATTGTAAATAGGGCTCGATTAGTGGAAGCGCGATAACGAGTCAGCCTTGACTAAAAAGAAGCGGTATGGCAAAATTATAATACCGGTGAGTAGTCATCGAGCGGTGACAACAAGCGTGGAGGAATCAACATGCGAGATATGGTAACCACTTCGGTGGTAATCGGGCCAAAACAATAAGAATGGACATTTCAAGAAAAGGAGATTCAACGATGATGGAAAGGCGTCAAGACCAAATTTTTTGTTAAGGAAGGAGAAAGACCACTATCATATGCTTCAAATGCGGAGGAGAGGGACACATCGATCGAAGCTGCGTCATGCCAGTCAAAGCATGTTATAATTATGGAAAGAAGGTCACTTAGCTCGATTTTGTCGTTTCATCAAGACAAATTCAACTAGGATGGAACCTTTAAAAAGGCATCCTAGACAAACCAAAGCCGGTAGTTTAAGAAGCGTTTTTTTTCTCGTGACGAGGGGACTAAATAAAATTATCACGGGTAAGTTAATCATAAGCTCTTGCGAAGTCTATACCGTGTTAGATACCAGTTCTACCCACTCTTTTATTTCACCTAGTTGTGTTCAACGTTTAAATTTGACTCCGAAGAAGTAAGACTTTGACTTATTGGTTGAAACTTCGTTAGTAGGAGCCTTCGTTACCTCTACTGTTTTTTAAATCTTGTTTGATTCAAATAAACACTTTCACGTTACCTGTCGATATTATCTCTTTGAAAATACTTGCCTTTGAGGTAATTTTTGAAAACGATTGATTAACTACTCATTATTCTTTTCGTAAGGTTGTTAGCTTTTATATTCATAACCAACTTGTTGTACGAATTCAAGTAACCAAACTACTAAAGTCAATTATTGTCATATCAAGCCATAAGTAAAGAGCCCCGAACCTTTCGTTGTTAACTTCCTTGTGTGGAATGCACCGAAGCGGACTTTACGTAGGCGACATCGTGAATGAAGATGGCAAGGTTATAGGTATCATTGTGAGGTCTTATCTAGGTTAAGGGATAGAAGTCACAGTTAGTATCAATGTGACGTCTTATCCAAGTCTTGGATGAGAGTCACGATATTGAATGATATTTCTATTATTAATAAATTTCTGGCGTATTCTTGAAGACTTCTTAGCCTACTTAGAGCGTGAAATCGAATTTTGTATTGATTTCAAGACAAAAACCATTTCTTAAACCCTCAAATATTTCTTCAACTAAAATGAGCAGTTTTACGTGGTTTATGATGAAAGTCATAATAAAAGCATTGGACTAATGAAAATCATGGGTATTCGTGGTATTAGTAAGTTTTATGATGAGTTATGTTGGTTAGTATGTAAAAACATGAAAGTTTCTTAGAAATCACAAAGAGTTGAAAATCGATTTTGGTGAAAATGTAACATGAAATTCAATTGACCATATCTCTTATTATATTTTGAATTTTTGAGTGTGGTCAAGTCAGAGTTAGATCTATGAGTTACCTAACTAATCCAAGTGGAATTCTTTGGAAAAGGTGTTGTAGATTTTTGTGTGGGCTGATTTTAGCAAAGGAGTGCAAAGTGCAAAAAAACAAGAAAAAGTTCTTTGTCATAATTTTAGAGGGGCTGTTTGACCACTTAAATTATGAGAAAAATTCTGGCCTTTTGCGACATGAAAGTATATGGTATAAAGTACCTCTGGCCAAAAATTAGCTCATTTCGACTTAAAATGAGCAAGTTATGACTATTTTAATATTTAGGTTTTTAAATTTAAAAAGCTATTATAATAGGAGTTCTATAACTCAGATGACCATGAAATTTAAACTAGAAGCTCACGTTAACATGTGTAAGGTCCTGCTAAGATTTGGGAATTTTGGAGTTAAACTTGAGGTAGCTAATTTCTTAAGGAATTAATTAGAAATTGATTTTTGAAAAATAGTAAATGAATTTTAAAATTAGAGAAAAATATATTTTCATTGTGGGACTATATTATGCTAAATCCCAGAAAAGAAATATTTTTGGGACTAATTTGGTATTTTTCATGAAAATAGTTTAATTCTGAACATATGAGTTAAATATGTTATGTGAAGTAACAAAGTTGAAAATAGGATTTTATGGCTAGAGAATCCTATATAGAGTATATGCATATTTTTTGAGGATTTGATAATTGGTGATGATATCTTATGAGTATGGCATTTTGAATGATTAAATGCATTATATGGTAAAGCGTAAACAATTGAGATAAATTGTTTATAAATTTAAGAAGTGATTAAAATATTGTTATAATATTAATGATATTAGATTATGAGATTATTAAGTGATTGATAACATGGGAATATTCTTGAATCTGGATAAATTATATTATAAATGTTTAATATTTATCCTTTATCTCATTTGATTGATTCTTTATATCATTATCCTCGTGTTTATATTATGTTGAAAGTAAATACGTGGCTTTTGTGGTGCATAGATGGACTTGGTATGATTATGACCGAGGATTGTTGGGGTATAATCATAGCTTAGTAATTGAAAACACGATTATCTTTGGCGTAGTGCATGGATAATTTGTGGTCGTGATCTTAATGAATACGATTATCTTTGGTAGTAGTGTATGGATAATTTGTGGTCGTGATCTTAATGAATACACGATTATCTTTGGTAGTAGTGCATGGATAATTCGTGGTCGTGATACTAATGAATACACGATTATCTTTGGTAGTAGTGCATGGATAATTTGTGGTAGTGATCTTAATGAATACTACGATTATCTTTGGTAGTAGTGCATGGATAATTTGTGGTCGTAATCTTAATGAATACGATTATCTTTGGTAGTAGTGCATGGATAATTTGTGGTCGTGATCTTAATGAATACGATTATCTTTGGTGCGTAGTGCATGGATAATTTGTGGTCGTGATCTTAATGAATACACGATTATCTTTGGTGCGTAGTGCATGGATAATTTGTGGTCGTGATCTTAATGAATACACGATTATCTTTGGTAGTAGTGCATGGATAATTAAATGGTCGTGATCTTAATGAATATCCTTGCTTTGTAGTGGAGGGATGATTCGATGATATGGATTAATTATTGAAATTTGAGTCTGACAATGAAATATTAATTCATGGATATGGTAAAAAGTCGTCTTTAGTAGTAGTGTATTGATAGACTTGGTATGATTATGACGAGGATTATTCGGTATAATCATAGTAGTAATTGAAAAACACGAATATCATTGGCGATTGGTGCATGGATAATTCGTGGTCATGATACTATTGGTGAGTCTCGGCATTATTGGTTTTACAGGTTGTATATCTTTGGCTGTGTAGTGCAAAAGATGAATTGTTAATGAATATCTTTGGTAGGATTGCAAAAAATAAATTTAATGTTTTCAACGATAAAGGTATTCAAGGTATCCTCATCTCTTTATCATATCAGTCGTACCACAATTTGAGTGAGAAATTCCATAAGGAGGGGAGATTATGAGACCCCAGATTTTATCGATAAAGATTTAAATTTTGTCGAAATAATTTTTTAATATTATGGTGTGAATTTGAGATAATATTATAGTTGTGGGTTGTATTTATAAATTTTGCAAAGTATGCAGTGGTTATATTATATTCGATTGGTGGGGAATATTAGGTTTAGCGGGGAATATTAAATCAATGACTCAATCATTGGTGGACCACAATGAAATTATTATCGGATTGAAAAGCGACAAAAATATTTTATTGAAATAATGGCGGAAGTTTTCTGGTTGATCTTTGTTGAACTATTCGGTAGTAAAAGTACGATGTCGTGTGATTGCATAGTAGCATACGGTATTGATTATTGATCTTATGTGAGAAGTCACTCGGTTTGATTCCATTATTGTCGATTAATAATATGAATTATTATAGCGATAATGACGTTTTGTTTTATTCGTATTATTAACGTAATAAAAGCGAAACTTTTATATAAAGCAGAATACTTTATTAAAGTTATTTTATAAATAGAATATATTATATTTTATTATGCGTAGTGTTGCGTAGTGTTTTGCATAGTGTTTTGCATAGTGTTGCGTAGTGAATTGCATAGTAAAATGTTTTATATAAATAGAATATATGATATTTTATTTAAAAGATTTTGCTTTAAATATGGATGGTCAGATTAAAAGTAAATCAATCGGATAGATTCATGGATTAATTACTATGCATTCTATTTTCTATAAATAGAAGCTCATTCCTTCATTATTTTCTTACGAATTCCTTTGAAACTCTAGAGAGAGAATTATATAGAGAAGCTATAGAGAGAAAATCTATAGAGAGAAAGAAGAAGGGTATTACGGTACTTCCACTACTTTGATATCCGGTGTCTTTTCTACGGTAGAGAATATTATTTGTTGTACACGTAAAAAGTGTTATTCTTTTGTATTCATGAAGAGAACTTCTTTTGTTATTCCATTCTTATTTATTACATTGGAATAACTTTGTATCTGTGGAATCCCTATACTTGGTGATCTTCTTCTTTTATTCCATTCTTATTATTACATTTGGAACATCACATGCATGTGTTTTACAGGACTGGTTAAAATCTTTATTATTATTACATTGGAACATCACATGCATGTGTTTTACAGGACTGGTTAAAATCTTTATTATTCTGTTGGAACATCACATGCGTGTGTGTTTTTACAGGACTGGTTAAAATCTTTATTATTACATTGGAATATCCTATCGTGTGTTTTACACGGATGCAGTTCCATCTTTATTATTACATTGGAACATCACTGCCGATTGTGAATTTCACGACTGGTTAGATTATTATTATTACATTGGAATAACTTTGTCTGCATCTGCAATCTGCGCATGCATGGTGATTTCTTTTGTTATTCCATTCTTTATTATACCCAGTTGATTAAAACTTTGACTTACATACTCCATGAAATTAGTAGAATATCGTTGATATTTGCGTTTCATCCGATATCTTTCATGGAAATATTCTTACGATCATTCTTGAATTTTACTACTCTACAAGCGGTATTGTGGCGCCCCAAAATTAGGTATCGTCACCCGTATTGGGTGCGCCACTTTACATGGTACATAAATTCAAATACAAACTTAATTATACATACGTAGGTGTAACATCGACAATACATAAACTAAGAGTTTAATAGGAATATTGTCATTTTAGACAATATCCATACTCAAAGGAGTCCTCATTATATTTATTGTCACATTGTTTAACGAGAATAGTGAGGACTACTAATCTTATCTTCGGACCATCACTCTTTTCCCAGAGCTTCGTCCCGCTATATTCTCATTTCACGAAGAAACGGTGAAAGAAAGGTGAGCTCAACTAGCCCGATAAGAAATATTATGACTAAGATAATAATGCGAATAAATTATCATTAGCCAGCGAGTGTTAAGCGATAAAATACAATAAACAACCGGTTTAAGCTGCTGCGGAATAAGCGATCCATTAAAAAGTCAAGTAGAGAATAAAGTTTACTATCTTTTAGGTTTTAAAAGGTTTTCATCAATTTTTATCATTTGAGACTCGACAATAAATAAACCACCACATCTAATCATCCACTGTACCACGGTCGAGGATTTTCATCAAATTATCGATGGTCATGACTATCTTAGAATCACCCACGGTCATAATCATACCAAAAACTATCCATCAACGCATTACGAACCCTTTGAGGACTTTTGTCACATCATTTATATCAAGTCGTGATTATCTTAGAATGATCCACAGTCATAATCATACTAAGTTCATCTATATGCGTAAGCGAAGATAACATAATATAACATGAGGATGATGTGATGACATAGTAATTGATAAAACAAGTTCAAGAATTATTTAATCCATGAATTATTAACGTCCAAATTGTCGACATGATATCTTGCTTTGTAGAGTAAAATTCAATAATGATCGGAAGAATATTTCCATGAAAAGATCTTTGGATGAAGCATGAAATATCGAGGATATTCTACTAATTTCATGGAGTATAGAAGTCAAAGTTTTAACTTATTTGGGTATAATAAAGAATGGAATAACAAAAGAAATCACCGTGCATGCGGTGCTTGGCATAGGCGAGGTTATTCAGCGAGAATAATAATAAGCGGAAACGGTCGGTGAAATTCACTGATCAAGCGAGGATGTTCAACGAGAATAATAAAGATGGAACCGGATCCGGTGTAAAAACGCGGATAGGATATTCAGCGAGAATGATAAAAAGCGGAACCGGTCGGTGTAAAATGCGAACGGATGTCGGTGCAGAATAATAAAAAGCGGACCCGGTCAGGTGTAAAACAACAGAGCGAGGATGTTCAAGAGAAGAATAATAGAAGAATGTCACCAAGTATAGGGTAAGCAGCGTATCGAGTTATTCAACCGAATAATAAGAATGGAATAACATAAAGATTTCACCACAGTATAGGGTATCTGGCGTATCTGAGGTTATGTATAGGGTATGCCACTTTTACGAGTTATTCAACGAGAATAATAATGAATGGAATAATGAAGTTCTCTTCGTGAAGAAGAAAGAATAACACCCCTACAAGTAAAAATAATACTGAATATAGAAGTAGTGAAATAGCAGAATACTCTTCTTCTTTTACATAATTTTCTCTCTATAACTTCTCTACATAATTTCTCTCTACAGAGTTTTAATGAATTAAATAAGAAAATAATGAAGGAATGAGCTTTATTTATAGGAAAATGGAATGCATAGTAATTAATCCATGAGCGGTCAGTTGATTTACTTTAATCGACGGTCCATATTTAAAGAAAAATCTTTTAAATAAAATATAATATATTCTATTTATATAAAACATTTTCTATACAAACTTATACTATGCAATCTTATAAAAAACCTTTATGCAATATTTTATCGTAATAAAATATAATATATTTTATTTATAGAATAACTTTAATAAAGTATTCTATTTTATATAAAAGATGTTTACATTTTATTACGTTAATAATACTGAATAAAACAAAAGCGTCATTATCATTATAATAATTCATATTATTAATCGTGATAATGGAATCAATGAGTGACTTCTCCGGCATAAGCATCGATAATCAATCTGGTGTCTTACTATGCAACCACCACGTATTCTTTGTACTTTTACTTCTGCTAGAGTAGTTCAATGATAACCACGGTAAAACTTCCGTAGTTATTTCAATAAAATATTTTTGTCGTTTTCTCGATCAAAATGATAATGAATTACATTATGGGGTCCACTGATGATTGGTAGTTATCACGAATATTCCTGCTTAAACCGAATATTCCAGGCCAATCGAATATAATATAACCACTTGCATACTTTTTGCAAAATTTATAAATCTACCCACAACTATAATATTATCTCAAATTCACACCATAATATTAAAAATTATTTCGACAAAATTTAAATCTTTATTGATAAAATAAGGGGTCTCACTGATCTCCCTCCTTATGGAATTTTGCCCTCGAAATTAGAAGTGCGATACAGTATGATAAAGAGATGAGGATACCTTGAATACCTTTATCGTTGAAAACATTAAATTCATCTTTGCTGATCAGGCGAAGATATTCATTAACAATTCATCTTTGCCTTACTGAGCCGAAGATATTTATTAACAATTCATCTTTGCACTTCTGCCAAAGATATAAGCTGTAAAACCAATAATCTTTGAGACAGCGACTTAATAGTATCACGACCACGAATTATCCGTACGCTTCTTGGCGAGGATATTCGTGTTTTCAATCTGATCGTGATTATAGAATAATCCGTGGTCGTAATCATACCAAGTCTATCAATGCTACTACTGACGAAGATGACTTTTACCACATCCGTGAATTAATATTTCATTCTTTGAGACTCGACTCGATAATTAATCCATATCATCGAATCATCCTGCGCACTAATGGCGAGGATATTTATTAGTATCACGACCACAAATTATCCGTACCACTACGGCGAAGATAATTGTGTATTCATTAGTATCACGACCACAAATTATCCAAGCACTACGGCGAAGATAATTGTGTATTCATTAGTATCACGACCACAAATTATCCATGCACTACGACCAAAAAGATAATTGTGTATTCATTAGTATCCGACCACACAATTATCCATGCACTACTAAGAAAAGATAATCGTGTATTCATTAGTATCACGACCACAAATTATCCATGCACTTCTGACCAAAGATAATTGTGTATTCATTAGTATCACGACCACAAATTATCCATGCACTACGGCGAAAGATAATCGTGTATTCATTAGTATCCGACCACAAATTATCCATGCACTACGGCGAAGATAATTGTGTATTCATTAGTATCACGACCCATAATTATCCATGCACTACTGAAAAGATAATCGTGTATTCATTAGTATCCGACCACAAATTATCCATGCACTACTGGCGACCAAAGATAATCGTGTATTCATTAGTATCACGACCACAAATTATCCGTGCACTACGTGCGAAAAGATAATCGTGTATTCATTAGTATCACGACCACAAATTATCCATACACTACTACGTGCGAAGATAATCGTGTATTCATTAGTATCACGACCACAAATTATCCATGCAATACGACCCAAAAGATAATCGTGTATTCATTAGTATCACGACCACAAATTATCCATTAAACTACGAATAATAATTTAAGACACAAAATTTTTTTAAATAAAAAGGAATTTCCTTTATTTATTATTTTGAAATAGTAAGGGTTGATTTGATTAATGTGGATAGTTAAGGGTTAAATCATAAATATTTCAAAATAAGCAAGTGGTTATAAAATATTCATTTTGTCGGGGAATATTAGTTTGGTGGTGGAATATTAAATCTTATCGGGGAATATTAAATGCAATGGTAGCATGACCATGTGTGGGCCCATGTGAAAGCGATTGGATGAGGAAAGCAGCAAATATAAGTTGGTTAAAAATAGCGGCGTAGTTATTCTGAATTAAGGCATTGGAATACCCGGTGGTTAAAATACGATGTCTGGCGTGGTTGCGATAGCGCGGTATTATTGCAGTATTGTTGAATTATTGATCCTTACGTGAAGGCCTTTACTCGATAATTTTCCACGGTAATTCTTATTCGATATTTTATTTTATTGATTTGATAATTCTTTGCGTTGATATTTTATATTATTGTTGTTGATAATTGTCACTGCGCATTATCTCCATTATCGGATCGATAATTCATATTATTTGAATAATATTATTAGATAACATTATTGGCAATGTCTAGAAAGTTACATCTAAGGAGAGGTTTGGTCACTAATTGCTTGGCGCTTGATGAGGAGAAATCCTTATCGGAAAGCCCTGCTTTCACAGGAGCGGCTTTGGTTGTCATAATTGTGATTACGTAATATTATTTGTGAATAATTAATTATTGATTCATATGATAAAGAAATATTTATTTTATGTGGATATAAATGATGGATTTATTTATGTGGTTATAAATGAAGAAATTAATGTTGAGGTGTTTTATCGGTATTTTATCGGATTGGAGGTATTAAAAATTAAATCGGGGGTTTTGAGATATATTGCGGGGTTATAATTTTTAATCAAATAGTTGGATTGTGGTAATTTTTGGGTATGTTATACATACATAAGTTGAGTATATGTCCACAAATTTTGAGCAGATTAAAAATGCCACGAATGATTTGTTGTGAATTTTAAGAGGTGTCGGATTAGGAAATTAGGTTTATAATTGATTTTGGTGGAAAATTCTAGAATTGAGTGGGCCCCACTTGTGGTTGGTGAAGAAATGTGCTGAATTTTATTTCAAATGTGGTGGGTGGCAATAGTAGCGAGTAAAGCCATCGGTGGCGAGTCGAAAGTCTGCCTTGGCGGGCTAACATTTTCTATAAATAGAAATTTAAGTTAGAATTGAAAATCACACGAAACAAAGTTTTCTCTCTTTCTCTCTATATTATTGGCGTATTTTGTGAGTATTTAGATACTTTGAGAGTTCTTTATTGATCTACAAGTTTCATTCGACATCACTTGAGCCTTTCCTTAGGAAATCTTGATTCTTTGAGGTAAAGGGATATTTTTTTTTCGTAATGATATTATTTCTTGATATCATTATCTTTGAAATATTGATCTGAAGTTTTTATCAAATTTGGAACTTTTTTTCATGTGGGGTTCTTATTCATGAGTTCTTATTCACGAGTTCTTATTCATGAGTTCTTATTCACGATTCTTATTCAAAGTCTTATTAATGAAGCGTGAAAATGTTTTTTGTGGAATTTCTATCTTTTGGTGTCGGAGATTCTTATTCACGTGTCTACGGTCTTTATTCGCGTATCTCGACCTTTATTCACGTATCTGACCTTTATTCACGTATCGACACTTATTCATAGAAAAATAAAATTTCTTCTTTTTGTCCAAAATATCTATTACGGATACTAGCTTTGATTGTATCCATGTTTTGATCATTCTTGAATTTTACACCACTATGATTATTTTTTGAGGTATTTTTGGACATGGATAAAACAAAGTACGAATCCTTAATCCTTAATCCTTGTCATTTTGTTTCCTTTGGATTCGTTTCTTTAAAAAATATTTTCATCATCCTCGGTCTTAAATGATGATATTATTGAATATCTTTGGCTGTAGTGTGCAAAGATGAATGATTTCTGAAGAATATCTTTGGCTTTGTAGTGCAAAGATGAGCAGTGTTTAAATAAATGAGGTGATGAATATCATGTGCAAAGATGAGCAGTGTTTAAATGAATATCTTTGAATATCTTTGGCTGTAGTGCAAGAAGATGAATATTTGATTCGAGATGTATATTGATTGATATTTATTGATTGGGGATAAAAGATAGGCGATGAACTTTTAAATTCATACATAGAAGATAGTAGTTTGCATTCTCTACTTAACTCTTAATGAATTATTATTTCATTGCGAATATTGATTTAAAATTTGTTGTCTATTGTATTACTATTAAATTTTTCCTGTTGAAGACTAATGATAATTTGTTGTATATTATCTTAGTCGTAATATTCTTTCTTGAAAGCTAGTTGAGCTCACCCTTTTCCTTTTTGTTCCATTCTTCTCGGGAGGCGAGAATATAGCGAGATGCAGTCGGGGTATGGAATGAAGGTTTTAGAAAGGATTGTTTAGTAGTCCTCACCATTTTTGTAAAATAATGTATCGATAAATGTGATGAGGATTTATTTGAGTATAAATATTATCAGAAGATAATATTTGTATTTAAACTCACGATTTCTTGTTGTAATAATAAAGTTGTAGTTGTTTACGTGCCATTGTATGTGTGACAACGATTTCGGAATGGGTGATGTATACTATTTTGGGGCGTCACGGTTTGGTATCGAGCTTAGGGATATGATCTCTGGCGGAGATCGGGGAATAGAACTAGGAGGGAGGCAGAGTAAATCCTTCGCTAGTGTGTCTACTAAGCTTATTTGTTAGTTGAGTCGATTATATAGGGATATTATGTGATATATTGATTTCCTTAATTAACCCTTGTTTTATAGCGGTATTTGAGAATGTCGTGAGAATATTATATGATGGAGTAAATGAGGGTAGTGGAGATACTGTGTACTACCAGCGAGGAGAGCGTGACTTGGTGGTGATGTTCCTCACATGAACAACACCCCTGAAGCGAGATGATGAGCGAGGGGATGTTTAGAAGCTTTTTGCGGTTCATGCAAAATCGAACGAGGAGACTTCGTGTTCAAAATCTGAGGAGAAATGATAGCAATTCACGGGTTGTCGCGGACCAAAGCGATTGAAGAAGTTGGGACCACGAATTTAAGGGAAAGCGGATCCGATCATGGCGGAAACATGGGTGAAACAAATTACGAAGATATTCGATGTCTTGGGATGCGGAGAAACGAAGGTTCCATTCGCCACCTTTATGTTAAAGTGGCGGTAGATTCTTGGGTAGAATGCATAAGCGTACCATCGGTACGCTTTCGGCATATCTTGGGAGGCGTTTGAGAGCTATTTAATGACAAATACTTTCACGAAAGTGTTACGTCGTATGAAGGAAGTGGAGTTCATTAGTTAGAGCAAAACAACGTGGCGGTGTCTCGATCGAGGCAAAGTTTGCGGAGTTATCGAGGTTTGCACCTCATTTGGTGGAGAATGAGGAGCGTATGGCGGATGTTTCTTAGAGGTTTGAAACACGGTATCGTCGATATCTCATTCTCGTAAACTTTCTCTTTATTAGGATGTTGTAAATGAGGCTCAATTATTAGGCGAGATACTTGATACGGTCGGTGAGGACCATAACGAGGATCGTACTAGAGATAGCGGTCAGCAGAATAATGATAACTGCGGAGAAAAAAGAAGAACGGATGAAATGGTAACCACTACTGGTGGTAATCGTAGTCGTGAAAAAATAGAAGAAGCGAGTCGGGAGGAGATTTTAAAGAGGAGATTTAACAGCGACTATGTGAAGGCAGCGGTCTGCGTGACAAGCTGGTTCTAAGGAGGAGAAGCGACCACCGGTCGTATCTTCTAAAAATCGGGGAAAAGAGGACATATCATTCAAAAGCGCCTGACGATTCAAGGTATGCTATAGTTGTGGAAAGGAAGGACATATCGCTTTCGAGATTATGCGATATGGCGAAACCTAGTTCGGTGAGGACGGTGACTCGAAAAATATCCCGAGAAAAATCGAAAGTCAGCGATTAGGAAGAGGCGTTTGTTGTGGGTTGGTCGTAATCGAGGAACAAGCGAGGTGATCACGGGTAAATTATTTATAAATTCTTGCGAAGTTTATACCTTACTGAATCTGGTGTCTTACCCATTCATTTTATCTCTCTGCGTGTGCTCAGCGTTTAAACTTGACTCAGGAGAAATTAGACTTTGACTATCTGTGGAAACTCAGTTAGGAGAAACTTTCATCACATCCTTTGTTTATAAATCTTGTTTGATTGAGTTGGCACCATCACCTTTACATTGACCTTATCTCTTTAAAGATACTTGCTTTTGATGTGATTTTAGGGATTGATTGGTTAACTACTCATCGTACAAAATTGATTGTTTTTCGTAAGGTTGTTAGTTTTCATATTCTAACTTGACTTTGTTATGCAATTCAAACAACTAAACCATTAAAATCAATCTCTTATCATATCTAATCATAAAGCTATTCGTTTATTGAAAAGCGGATGTCGAGCTTTCTTAGCCCATGTTATGGATTTGAATAAAGAACACGTCGAATTTGAATAATATTCTGTTGTTATTGACTTTCTGGCGTATTTCTGAAGAACTTCGGTACCCCGAGCGTGAAGTTGAATTCTTTATTGATCTTGAACTGATACAAAGCCCATTTCTAAAACCCATATCGAATGGCTCTATTGAACCCGGGAGTTAAAGGTCAATACTGAGGAATTGTTGGACATCGGTTTCATTAAATCTAGTACATCTCCTTGGGGTGCTCTGTTTTATTTGTAAAGAAGAAAAGCGGGAGTATCGACTTTGTATTGACTATCGGGGAATTGAACCATGTCACCATCGAGAATAGGTATCCTCTACCTCGTATTGATGACTTGTTTGACCCGATTCTGAGAGCTGATTCTTTTCAAAAATCGATCTTAGATTACGGATATCATCGGTGAAGATTAGGCGAGGATATTCAAGCGCGCTTGAGAACTTCGGTATGGGCATTATGAATTCTTAGTCGTGTCTTTCGGACTAACTAATGCTCTGCGTGACTTTCATGGATATGATGAGCCAAGTATTGAGGAATATTTGGATCGATTCGTTGTTGTCTTTATTGATGACATCTTATATATTCAAAAGTCGTGAAGATCATGAGCACCGTTTGAAATTTGGTACTCGAAAGGCCCGTGAAAACCAACTATATGCCAAATTGAAGAAATCACGAGTTACGGCGAGGAAGTAGCATTTCTTGGGCGCGATGGTGTCAAAACATGGAGTATCATTGATCCGTGAAGATTGAAGCAATCTGAAGTTAGAACAATAAAGTCGATTGTTGAAATCGTAGCTTTTGGGCTTATTTGGTTATTATCGGAGATTAGTGGAAGGGTTTTCTCGAATCGCTACTCCATAACTTCGGCTAACTTTCGGAAGGATCAAAATTCGTTTGGAGTGAAGAATGCGAGAAAAGTTTCCAAGAGCTTAAGAGGAGACTTATTTGGCACTGTTCTAACAATACCATCTGGTTCGGATGGATTTGTTATCTCTGACGATCTTGAGTAAAGGGTTAGGATGTGTTCTCATGCTGGCGTGGGAAAGTCATAGCCTATGCCTTGACGACTTAAAAAGTATGAGAGGAATTATCCTACTCGTGATCTAGAGTTAGCGTGATCGTTTTTTTAAAGATATGGAGCACTATCTCATATGGGGAGAAAGTGGAGATATATTCGGACCATAAAAGCCTTAAATATTTCTTCACTCAAAAGAACTCAACATGCGGCGGTGACGTTGGCTCGAGCTATTGAAAGACTTTACACCTATTGATACCATCACAGTAAAGCGAGCGTGGTGGTGGCGTTGAGTAGAAGATCATATCACGAGAGCGAGTGCGATGATGTCAGTAGTATCGCATAGAGCCGACTTTAATAGAAAAAGTTAAGGTTGCTCGAGCCCGCAGGCAGGGGTGATCGTATGAAGAAAGAAATCTGAAGGAGCTATTAGGGCGAGAATTGATGAAGAAGGAATACTTGAGTCACTCTAGACTTTGTGTTCTAACGACTACGATTTGAAGTCAAGATTATGATGGAGGCACACTGATACACCATTTGCGATCCATCTGGAAGTACTAAAATGTATCGTGATCTTGACGTACATTTTGGTGGAACAATATGAAGAGAGAGATTGCAAAGTTTATCTCGATGTGTTTAACTTGTCGGCGTGTAAAGGCGGAGCATCCCCAGTACCTAAGGTCCGTTGCAACCACTTGAGATTAGGAATGGAAGTGGGAACACATTACCATGGATTTCGATTTCTGGGTCTTCTACGGTTTCTCAAGGCATCAATCTTTATTTGGGTTATTGTTGATAGATTAACCAAATCTGCTCATTTTTCTTGCAAATCGGAGACTTATTCCTTGAGCGTCTTCTTTAGTATATACGTAAATGAGATTGTGAGGTTGCATGGCATACTGTATCCATAGTTTTGGATCGTGACCCAAGATTCACTTCAAGATTTTGGGTTAGCTTGCAAAAAGCTATGGAGCGCAGTTTTGCGATTTAGTTTGGCATACCATCCCCGAAGCGGACGGACGATCGGAGAGGACTATTGAACTCTTGAAGATTTATTAAGACTACGTGTCCTAGACTTCAAAGGAAGTTGGGATAAGTATTTACCATTGGTGGAATTCTCCTACTGACAAGCAGGTTATCGAGCAAGTATAGGTGTGGCTCCATTGAAGCATTATATGGGCCGAAAATGTAGTTCTCGATATGTTGGGATGAGGTGGGTGAAGCTTGACATTGTTGGGACAGGAGTTGAAATCGTATGACTCTAGAAAAGATCAAATGATTCGACAGCGTATCTAAAGCGGCTCAAGATCGACAAAAGAGTTATGCGGATCTTCATCGAAAGGGCGTGGAATTTAATGTGGGGATCGTGTATTGTTGCGAGTTTGCTCCGTGGAAGGAGTTACAAGATTTGGGGAAGAGGAAAGCTCGATCCACGATTTATTGGTCCATTTCAAATTCTTGTTGGGAGTAGGAAATGTAGCCTATAGACTTGCGTTACCTCAAAGTATGTCTCGTGTTCATAATGTGTTTCACATATCATGCCGTAAATATGTGAAAGACCGAACCACGTTATTGAGTTAGAAGCCGGATGAGATAATAGAAGACTTAGCGTATGAGGAAAGGTACTGTCAAGATCTTGGATAGGAAGGGGCATGTCCTACAGTATGAAAGGTCATACCACAAGTTAAAGTTTTGTGGAGGAATCATCTTTATAGAGGAAATGACACAGGAATTGGAAAGCGGAAATGAAAGCGAGGTATCCTCACGCTTTTGAAACACCGAGTGCGTCGTCGATTTCGAGGCGAAATTTCATAAGGAGGGAGGTTGTAAGACCCCGAAATTTTTAAATAAAAGGAATTTCCTTTATTTATTATTTTGAAATAGTAAGGTTGATTTGATTAATGTGGATAGTTAAGGGTTAAATCATAAATATTTCAAAATAAGCAGTGGTTATAAAATATTCATTTTGTTAAGGGAATATTCGTTTGGTAAAGTGGAATATTAAATCTTGTCGGGGAATATTAAATAATGACCAGCCTTGACCATGTGTAGGCCCATGTGAGCGATTGGATGAAGAAAGCGACAAATATAAGTTGGTTAAAAATAACTTGGCGTAGTTATTCTGATTATTAAATTTGTTGGAATACCGGTGGTTAAAATAAAATCTGATGTCTGGCGTGGTTGCCGCGATGGCATTGCGGTATTGCACGATATTGTTGAATTATTGATCCTTACGTGAAGGCCTTTACTCGATAATTTTCACGGTAATTCTTATTCGATATTTTATTTTATTGATTCGATAATTCTTTGCGTTGATATTTTATATTATTGTTGTTTGATAATTGTCCTTTGCACATTATCTCCATTATCGGATCGATAATTCATATTATTTGAATAATATTATTAGATAACATTATTAGCGATGTCTAGAAAGTTACATCGAGGAGAGGTTTGGTCACTAATTGCTTGGCGCCCGATGAGGAGAAATCCTTATCGGAAGCCCCTGCTCACAGAGAGCGGCTGGTTGTCGTAATTGTGATTACGTAATATTATTTGTGAATAATTAATTATTGATTCATATGATAAAGAAATATTTATTTTATGTGGATATAAATGATGGATTTATTTATGTGGTTATAAATGAAGAAATTAATGTTGAGGTGTTTTATCGGTATTTTATCGGATTGGAGGTATTAAAAATTAAATCGGGGTTTTGAGATATATTGCGGGGTTATAATTTTTAATCAAATAGTTGGATTGTGGTAATTTTGGGTATGTTATACATACATAAGTTGAGTATATGTCCACAAATTTTGAGCAGAATTAAAAATGCGAATGATTTGTTGTGAATTTTAAGAGGTGTCGGATAGGAAATTAGGTTTATAATTGATTTTGGTGGAAAATTCTAGAATTGAGTGGGCCCCACTTGTGGTTGGTGAAGAAAAATGTGCTGAATTTTATTTCAAATGTGGTGGGTGGCAATAGTAGCGAGTAAAGCCATCGGTGCTTGGTCGAAATCTGCTTGTTGTAATTTAACATTTTTCTATAAATAGAAATTAAGTTAGAATTGAAAATCACACGAAACAAAGTTTTCTCTCTTTCTCTCTCTATATTATTGGCGTATTTTGTGAGTATTTAGATACTTTGAGAGTTCTTTGTTCGGTACAAGTTTCATTCGACATCACTTGAGCCTTTCCTTAGAAATCTTGATTCTTTGAGGTAAGGGATATTATTTTTTCGTAATGATATTATTTCTTGATATCATTATCTTTGAAATATTGATCTGAAGTTTTTATCAAATTTGGAACTTTTTCATATCGGGGTTCTTATTCATGAGTTCTTATTCACGAGTTCTTATTCATGAGTTCTTATTCACGATTCTTATTCACGAGTCTTATTAAGTGAAGCGTGAAAATGTTTTTTGTGGAATTTCTATCTTTTGGTGTCGGATTTACTATTCTTATTCACGTATCGACCTTTATTCACGTATCTGACCTTTATTCACGTATCGACCTTTATTCATAGAAAAATAAAATTTCTTCTTTTTTGTCCAAAATATCTATTTTGGATACTAGCTTTGATTGTATCCATGTTTTGATCATTCTTGAATTTTACACCACTATGATTATTTTTGAGGTATTGTTGGACATGGATAAAACAAAATGCGAATCCTTAATCCTTAATCCTTGTCATTTTGTTTCCTTTGGATTCGTTTCTTTAAAAAAATATTTTCATCATCCTCGGTCTTAAATGATGATATTATTGAATATCTTTGGCTGTGTAGTGCGAAGATGAATGATTTCTGAAGAATATCTTTGGCTTTGTGCAAAGATGAGCGGTGTTTAAATGTGCAAAAGATGAATATCTTTGGCACTGTAGTGCAAAGATGAGCAGTGTTTAAATGAACATGACCAGTGATGAATATCTTTGGCTTTGTAGTGCAAAGATGAATATTTGATTCGAGATGTATATTGATTGATGTTCTGAGGATAAAGATGAGCGATGAACTTTTAAATTCATCATAGAAGATAGTAGATTGCATTCTACTTAACTCTTATTTTTTTAATGAATTATTATTTCCATTGCGAATATTGATTTAAAATTTTGTTGTCTATTGTATTATTACATTAAATTTTTCCTGTTGAAGACTAATGATAATTTGTTGTATATTATCTTAGTCATAATATTCTTTCTTGAGCTAGTTGAGCTCACCCTTTTCCTTTTGTTCCATTCTTCTACCTGGGGAGGCGAGAATATAGCGATGCAGTGGGTATGGAATGGAATGAAGGTTTTAGAAAGGAGTTGTTTAGTAGTCCTCACCATTTTTGTAAAATAATGTATCGATAAATGTGATGAGGATTTATTTGAGTATAAATATTATCTAGAGAAGATAATATTTGTATTTAAACTCACAGTTTTCTGTATTGTAATAATAAGTAAATTTTGTTGTTCGAATGGGTGTTATGTATACCTATTTTGGGGCGTCATGTGACGAATCGTGTATTCATTAGTATCACGACCACAAATTATCCAATACCACTCGTGCGAAGATAATCGTGTATTATTAGTATCACGACCACAAATTATACCTATACGTGCGAAGATAAGGTGTATTCAATAATTATGTATTCAATTAAGATAATTGTGTATTCATGATTATCACGACCACAAATTATCCATACCTTCGTGCGAAGATAATTGTGTTTTCAATTACGGTTATGATTATCTTAAAACAATCCACAGTAATAATCATACGAGTCCATCTATACCTGCTTCTGAGGCGAGATGACTTTCAGCGTAATATAAGCGTGAGGATAATGATATAAAGAATCGATCGAATGAGATAAAGGATAAATATTAAACATTTATAATATAATTTATCCGAGATTGAGAATATCCCCATGTTATCAATCCTTAATAATCTCATAATCTAATATCATTAATATTATAACAATATTTTAATCACTTCTTAAATTTATAAACAATTTATCTCGATGTTTTACGCTTTACCATATAATGCATTTAATCATTCAAAATGCCATACTCATAAAATATCATCACCAATTATCAAATCCTCATCAAAAAATATGCATATACTACATATAGGATTCTCAGCCATAAAATCCTATTTTTCAACTTTGTTACTTCACATAACATATTTAACTCATATGTTCGTAACTAAACTATTTTCATGAAAAATACCAAATCAGTCCCAAAAATATTTCTTTTCTGGGATTTAGCATAATATAGTCCCATAATGAAAATATATTTTTCTTGGAATTTTTAAAATTCATTTACTATTTTTCAAAAATCAATTTCTAATTAATTCCTTAAGAAATTAGCTACCTCAAGTTTAACTCCAAAAATTCCCAAATCTTGGCAGGACCTTACACATGTTAACGTGAGCCTCAGTTTAAATTTCATGGTCATCGGAGTTATAGAACTCGGTTATAGCTTTTTAAATCGGAAAAACCTAAATATTGAAATAGTCATAACTTGCTCATTTTAAGTCGAGAATGAGCTCATTTTTGGACAGGAGGTACTTTATACCATATACTTTCATGTCCCAAAAGGCCAGAATTTTTCTCATAATTTAAGTGGTGAAACAGTCCCTCTAAAATCATGCAGTGAAACTTTTTAGGTTTTACAGCTTTGGCCTCCTTTGCTAAAATCAGTCCACACAAAATCTACAACACCTTTTCCAGTAATTCCACTTGGATTAGTTAGGTAACTCATAGATCTAACTCTAGGACTTGACCACATTCAAAATTCAAAATATAATAGGAGATATGGTCGATTGAATTTCATATTACGTTTTCACCAAAATCGATTTTCAACTCTTTGTGATTTCTAAGAAACTTTCATGTTTTCACATAATAACCAACATAACTCATCATAACACTTACTAATACTTCATATACCCATGATTTTCATTAGTCAATGCTTTTATTATGACTTTCATCATAATCCAAATATAAGCAGATCCTTTTAGTTGAAGAAATATTTGAGGTTTAAGAAATGGGTTTTTATCTTTGGGAATTCGATACAAAATTCGATTTCACGCTCTAGGGTAGGCTAGGAAATCTTCAAGAATCGTCAAGAAATTTATTAATGATAGAAATATCATTCAAAGCTATTACTCTCATCAGAAGACTTGGATAATGCGTCACATTGATACCAATTGTGACTTACATCCTTAACACTTTGGATAGCACCTCACAATGATACCTATAAACTTGCCATCTTGATTCACGATGTCGCCTCTGAGAAAGTGCGGCGGTGCATTCCACTGAGGAAAGTCAACAACGAAAGGTTGGGGCTCTTTACTTATGGCGATATATATGATAATTAACTTTAGGGTTTGGTTACTTGAATTCGTATAATGAGTTGGTTATGAATATAAAAGCTAACAACCTTCTGAAAAGCATGATGAGTAGTTAATCAATTGTTTTCTAAAATTACCTCAAAGGCAAGTATTTTCAAAAAGATAAGATCGACGAGTAGCGTGAAAGTGTTTATTTGAATCAAACAAGATTTAAAAATAGTAAGCGATAATGAAGGCTCCTCTTATGAAGTTTGCCCAAATAAATTAGGTAGGTATCGTCTCTCCCCCGTCTTATTCTCACATCTTAGCGGGGATCTTACATGGTACGATATAAATGGCGCCCCCAAAAATATCAACACCCGTAATGGGTCGCCACTTACATGGGTAATTACAATCTGACTTATATATAGCGTGTGTTTGAATGAGTTTGAATCAAATATTGTCTACTAGATATTATCAAACTCGAAAAGAGTCCTCATTACAACTATTATCACTTTATTTCACGAGAATAGTGAGGACTACTAATCTTATCTCTACGGACCATTACTCGTTCCCAGGCTTCGTCCCGGCTATATTCTCATTTCACGAAGAAACGGTGAAAGAAAGGTGAGCTCAACTAGCCCGATGAAATATTATGACTAAGATAATGCGAGAATAAATTATCATTAGCCTGAATGATGTTAAGCGATAAAATACAATAGACAACCGGTTTAAGCTGCGGTGGAATAAGCGATCCATTAAAAAGTCGAAGTAGAGAATAAAATCTACTATCTTTTAGGTTTTAAAGGTTTTCATCAATTTTTATCATTTGAGACTCGACAATAAATAAACCACCACATCTAATCATCCATGTACCCACGGTCGAGGATTTTCATCAAATTATCGATGGTCATGACTATCTGAATCACCCCTGGTCATAATCATACCAAAAACTATCCATCAACTTGCATTTACGAGACCCTTTGAGGACTTTTGTCACATCATTTATATCAAGTCGTGATTATCTTAGAATGATCACTGGTCATAATCATACTAAGTTCATCTATCTTGCGTAAGCGAAAGATAACATAATATAACATGAGGATGATGACAATGACATAATAATTGATAAAACAAGTTCAAAAATTATTTAATCCATGAATTATTAACGTCAAATTATCGACGCAATCTTTGTTTACGTGAGAGTAAAATTCAAGAATGATCGGAAGAATATTTCCATGAAAGATCTTTGGATGAAAGCTTGAAATATCGAGGATATTCTACTAATTTCATGGAGTATAGAAGTCAAAGTTTTAACCAATTTGGGTATAATAAAGAATGGAATAACAAAAGAAATCACCGTGCATGCGGTGCCGCATAGGCGAGGTTATTCAGCGAGAATAATAATAACGGAACGGTCGGGGTGAAATTCTGCAAGCGAGGATGTTCAAACGAGAATAATAAAGATGGAACCGGATCGGTGTAAAACACGAGATAGGATATTCAGCGAGAATGATAAAAAGCGGAACCCGGTGGGTGTAAAAACACCTGAGACGAGGATGTTCAGAGAGAATAATAAAAAGCGGAACCGGTTAGGTGTAAAACACACGAGACAGGATGTTCAGCGAGAATAATAGAAGAATGTCACCAAGTATAGGGTATTAAGCGTGCATTATCTGAGTTATTCAAGCAGAATAATAAGCGATGGAATAACATAAGGATTTCACCAAGTATAGGGTATCTGGCGTATCTGAGGTTATGTATAGGGTATGCCACTTTTACGAGTTATTCAGCGAATAATAATGAATGGAATATGAAGTTCTCTTCAAGAAGAAAGAATAACACCCACTTACTACAACAAGTAAAAGTAAAAAGCTGAATATAGAAGTAGTGAAGTAGCGAGAATACTCTTCTTCTTTCTATAATAGATTTTCTCTCTATAGCTTCTCTCTATAATTTCTCTCTACAGAGTTTGATGAATTAAGTAAGAAAATAATGAAGGAATGAGCTTATTTATAGGAAAATGGAATGCGTAGTAATTAATCCATGAGCGGTCAGATTGATTTACTTTAATCGGCGGTCCGTATTTAAAAGAAAAATCTTTTAAATAAAATATAATATATTCTATTTATATAAAAACATTTTACTATGCAAAACACTTTATGCAATCTTATGCAAAAAACTTATGCAAAAACTTATATTGACCTTATCGTAATAAAATATAATATATATTATTTATAGAATAACTTTAATAAAAGTATACTATTTTATATAAAAAGATGTTTACATTTTATTACGTTAATAATCTGAATAAAACAAAAGCGTCATTATCATTATAATAATTCATATTATTAATCGTGATAATGGAATCAATGGTGACTTCTCACATAAGCATCGATAATCAATCTGGTGTACTTTCTTATGCGACACACACATTATTTTGTACTTTTACTACAAGAGTAGTTCAATGAGTATCAGCGGTAAAACTTCGTAGTTATTTTGATAAAATATATTTTGTCGTTTTCTCGATCAAAATGATAATTACATTGTGGGGTCCACCGATGATTGGTAGTTATACGAATATTCCTGCTTAAGCGAATATTCCCGAGCCAATCGAATATAATATAACCACTTGCATACTTTGCAAAATTTATAAATACTACCCATGACTATAATATTATCTCAAATTCACACCATAATATTAAAAATTATTTTGACAAAATTTAAATCTTTATTGATAAAATCATCAGGGTCTCTCTGATCTCCCCTCTTATGGAATTTAAGCCCTCGAAATTAGAGTGCGTATACGATATGATAAAGAGGTGAGGATACCTTGAATACCTTTATCGTTGAAAATATTAAATTCATCTTTGCAATCGGCGAAGATATTCATTAACAATTCATCTTTTTTTCTGAAGATTTATATATATCTTTATAAAACCAATAATATAAAACCAATAATCATTTGAGAGCGACTTAATAGTATCACGACCATGAATTATCCATACCTTCTTGGCTAAGGATATTCGTGTTTTCAATTCTGGTCGTGATTATCTACAAGAATAATCCGTGTCGTAATCATACCAAGTCTATCGATATGCACTTCTGACGAAGATGACTTTTACCACATCCATGAATTAATATTTCATTCTTTGAGACTCATTTCGATAATTAATTAATCGAATATCATCGAATCATCCACCACGAATTATTCTCTGGGCGAGGATATTCATTAGTATCACGACCACGAATTATCCGTACCTTTACGACAAAAGATAATCGTGTATTCATTAGTATCACGACCACAAATTATCCATATCTGACGAAGATAACGTGTATTCATTAGTATCACGACCACAAATTATCCATATTCGGCGAAGATAATTGTGTATTCATTAGTATCCGACCACAAATTATCCATACCTTCTGACGAAGATAATTGTGTATTCATTAGTATCCGACCACAAATTATCCATGCTTTCGGACGAAGATAATTGTGTATTCATTAGTATCACGACCACAAATTATCCATACACTCTGACGAAGATAATGTATGTATTCATTAGTATCACGACCACAAATTATCCATACACTACGACCGAAAGATAATTGTGTATTCATTAGTATCACGACCACAAATTATCCATACACTACGGACGAAGATAATTGTGTATTCAATTCACGACCACAATTATATGATTATCTGACGAAGATAAATGTGTATTCATTCAATACGGTTATGATTATCAGAACAATCCAAAATAATTGTGTGTATTCAATTATCAGTTATGATTATCCAACAATCACTTCTAATCATACGAGGATGACTTTGAGATGTAATATAATAAGCGTGAGGATAATGATATAAAGAATCGATCGAATGAGATAAAGGATAAATATTAAACATTTATAATATAATTTATCCGAGTTCAAGAATATCCCCATGTTATCAATCACTTAATAATCTCATAATCTAATATCATTAATATTATAACAATATTTTAATCACTTCTTAAATTTATAAACAATTTATCTCAATTGTTTTAAACTTTACCATATAATGCATTTAATCATTCAAAAATGCCATACTCATAAGATATCATCACCAATTATCAAATCCTCATCAAAAAATATGCATATACTACATATAGGATTCTACAGCCATAAAATCCTATTTTTCAACTTTGTTACTTCACATAACATATTTAACTCATATGTTAAGTAACTAAACTATTTTCATGAAAAATACCAAATCAGTCCCAAAAATATTTCTTTTCTAGGATTTAGCATAATATAGTCCCATAATGAAAATATATTTTCTCGAGATTTTTAAAATTCATTTACTATTTTTCAAAAATCAATTTCTAATTAATTCCTTAAGAAATTAGCTACCTCAAGTTTAACTCCAAAAATTCCCAAATCTTGGCAGGACCTTACACATGTTAACGTGAGCTTCTAGTTTAAATTTCATGGTCGTGAGTTATAGAACTCGGGTTATAGCGTTTTAAATCGGAAAAACCTAAATATTGAAATAGTCATAACTTGCTCATTTTAAGTCAGAATGAGCTCATTTTTGGACAGGAGGTACTTTATACCATATACCTTCATGTCCCAAAAGGCCAGAATTTTTCTCATAATTTAAGTGGCCGAAACAGCCCCTCTAAAATCATGGCAGTAGCATTTTTGAAATTTACAACTTTGGCCTCCTTTGCTAAAATCAGTCCACACAAAATCTACAACACCTTTTCCAGTAATTCCACTTGGATTAGTTAGGTAACTCATAGATCTAACTCTAGGACTTGACCACATTCAAAAATTCAAAATATAATAGGAGATATGGTCGATTGAATTTCATATTCGTTTTTCACCAAAATCGATTTTCAACTCTTTGTGATTTCTAAGAAACTTTCATGTTTTCACATACTAACCAACATAACTCATCATAAAACTTACTAATACCACATATACCCATGATTTTCATTAGTCCAATGCTTTTATTATGACTTTCATCATAATCCCGTAAAGCTGATCCTTTTAGTTGAAGAAATATTTGAGGTTTAAGAAATGGGTTTTTCTTTGGGGTCGATACAAAATTCGATTTCACGCTCTAGGGTAGGCTAGAAGTCTTCAAGAATCGTCAAGAAATTTATTAATGATAGAAATATCATTCAAAGCTATTACTCTTATCCAAGACTTGGATAATCGTCACATTGATACCAATTGTGACTTACATCCTTAACTAGATAGCACCTCACAATGATACCTATAAACTTGCCATCTTGATTCACGGCGTCGCCTCTGAGAAATGCGGCCGGTGCATTCCACACAAGGAAGTCAACAACGAAAGGATCGGGGCTCTTTACTTATGGCTTGATATAACGGTGATTAACTTTAGGGTTTGGTTACTTTGAATTAAGTATACGAGGTTGGTTAGGAATATGAAAGCTAACAACCTTACAAAAGAATAATGAGTAGTTAATCAATCGTTTTCAAAAATTACCTCAAAGGCAAGTATTTTCAAAGAGATAAGATCGACGAAGTAGCGTGAAAGTGTTTATTTGAAACAACAAGATTAATAAGCAGTGGAGATGTGAAGGTTTCTCTAGCGAAGTTTGATAGATAAATCGAAAGTCTAATTCTCTCGAGTCAAATTTAAGCGTTGAGCAAAGCAAGAGAGATAAAATAATGGGTAGAGGCGGTATCTAATAAGGTATAGACTTAGTGAGAATTTATAATTAACTAACCGAGTGCTAACCCGTTCGGTTTACCACTTTTTTGAAAGTCGCGAAAAATGCTCTTCTGAAACCATGACTTTGTTTTGTCGTATCACCTTTGGTGCCTTAGTCCCAGCTGGACTTGACTTTGGTGCACAACAAAATTGAGCTAAATGACCTTCTCTTCTTGAAATTTCACTTCTATTATCTTTGCCATGATTACCAGAAGTGGTTACCATTCTTAGCATGATAATTTCCCCCGATGGTTATCATTGTTACGATGGCCGTTGCCACCGATATGATTATTATCGTGTTGTTGGTCGTTACCTTTTGTTTGAAATTTGAATCAACACTCTCATGTGCTTCATTGCTTATCTCGGCATTTTCGGATGTCATTCTCAAACACTTTGTCACAAAACAAGGGTTAATTAACATATCACATATTATCCTATACTACGGTGAGCCGATTAAATACCAAATAAATTTAGGTAGGTCATCTAGCGAAAGAATTCCCGTCTCTCCCCTCTAGTTCTTATCTCACATCTCGGCGGGGATCGTATCCTAGCTACGATACCAATTGTGGCGCCCCAAAATTAGGTATCGTCACCCGTCTTGGGTGCCACTTACATGGTACATAAATTCAAATCTGACTTACTAATATAAGCGTAGGTATCGCAATCGACATAAGCTATGTGAGTTTGAATACAAATATAAATACAAACTTCGTAAAAAGGTGCATCGTACTTATAATATAAATTATACTACTTATATTATATGGTATAATGATTGAATCTATTGTCTACTACTTCATACAAACTCGAAAAGAGTCCTCATTACAACTATTATCACCTTTATTTCACGAATAGTGAGGACTACTAATCTTATCCTACGGACCATTACTCCGTTCCCAGGCTTCGTCCCGGCTATGTTCTCATTTCTGAAGAAAACGGTGAAAGAAAAGGGTGAGCTCAACTAGCCCGATGAAATATTATGACTAAGATAATGCGAGAATAAATTATCATTAGCCTTAATGATGTTAAGCGATAAAATACAATAAACAAACGGTTTAAGCTGCGGCGGAATAAGCGATCCATTAAAAGTCGAGTAGAGAATAAAATCTACTATCTTTTAGGTTTTAAAGGTTTTCATCAATTTTTATATTTGAGACTCGACAATAAATAAACCACCACATCTAATCATCCACTGTACCACGGTCGAGGATTTTCATCAAATTATCGATGGTCGTGACTATCTCTAAGAATCACCTGGTCATAATCATACCAAAAACTATCCATCAAGCTTGCATTACAGAGCCCTTTGAGGACTTTTGTGTCACATCATTTATATCAAGTCGTGATTATCTTAGAATGATCACTGGTCATAATCATACTAAGTTCATCTATGCGTAAGCGAAGATAACATAATATAACATGAGGATGATAATGATGACATAATAATTGATAAAACAAGTTCAAAATTATTTAATCCATGAATTATTAACGTCAATTATCGACATAATCTTTGTTTACGTAGAGTAAAATTCAAGAATGATCGGAAGAATATTTCCATGAAAGATCTTTGGATGAAGCCTTGAATATCGAGGATATTCTACTAATTTCATGGAGTATAGAAGTCGAAAGTTTTAACTTATTTGGGTATAATAAAGAATGGAATAACAAAAGAAATCACCGTGCATGCGGTGCCGCATAGGCGAGGTTATTCAGCGAGAATAATAATAACGGAACGGTCGGGTGAAATTCACTGCAAGCGGGATGTTCAAGAGAATAATAAAGATGGAACCCGGATCGGGTGTAAAAAACTTGCGAGATAGGATATTCCAGCGAGAATGATAAAAGCGGAACCGGTCGGTGTAAAACACACCAGACAGGATGTTCAGCGAGAATAATAAAAAGCGGAACCGGTCGGTGTAAAACCACCTGAGCGAGGATGTTCAAGCGAAGAATAATAGAAGAATGTCACCAAGTATAGGGTAATTAGGCGTATCTGGTTATTCAGGTGAGAATAATAAGCAATGGAATAACATAAAGATTTCACAGTATAGGGTATCTGGCGTATCACGAGGTTATGTATAGGGTATGCCACTTTTACGAGTTATTCAGCGAGAATAATAATGAATGGAATAATGAAGTTCTCTTGAAAGAAAAGAATAACACTTACAAATAAAAAAGCTGAATATAGAAGTAGTGAGTAGTGAAGCGAGAATACTCTTCTTCTTTCTATAATTTTCTCTCTATAGCTTCTCTCTATAATTTCTCTCTCTAGTTTTGATGAATTAAGTAAGAAAATAATGAAGGAATGAGCTTATTTATAGGAAAATGGAATGCGTAGTAATTAATCCATGAGCGGTCAGATTGATTTACTTTAATCGGCGGTCCGTATTTAAAGAAAAATCTTTTAAATAAAATATAATATATTCTATTTATATAAAAACATTTTTCTTATCTGCAAACCTTTATGCAATCTTGTATGAAAACCTTTATCAAAAATATACAACACTTATCGTAATAAAATATAATATATTTATTTATAGAATAACTTTAATAAAGTATTACATTTTATATAAAAGATGTTTACATTTTATTACGTTAATAATCTGAATAAAACAAAAGCGTCATTATCATTATAATAATTCATATTATTAATAATCGTGATAATGGAATCAAGGTGGTGACTTCTCCATAAGCATCGATAATCAATCTGGTGTCTTTCTTATGCGACCACTGCGTATTCTTTTGTACTTTTACTAAGAGTAGTTCAAGCGGTATCAGCGGTAAAACTTCCATAGTTATTTTGATAAAATATTTTTATCGTTTTCTCGATCAAGCCAATAATTACATTTATGAGGGTCCTGATGATTGGTAGTTATGCGAATATTCCTGCTAAGCAAGAATATTCCCAGACCCGATCGAATATAATATAACCACTTGCATACTTTGCAAAATTTATAAATCTACCCCTGACTATAATATTATCTCAAATTCACACCATAATATTAAAAATTATTTTGACAAAATTTAAATCTTTATTGATAAAATAATAATATCATCATTTAAGGCGAGGATGATGAAAATATTTTTAAAAGCGAATCCGGTGAAACAAAATGTGAGGATTAAGGATTAAGGATTAGTACTTTGTTTTATCCATGTTCAAAAAAATACCTCAAAAATAATCATAGTGGTGTAAAATTGAGAATGATCAAAACATGGATCTGATCAAAGCTAGTATCGAGAATAGATATTTTGGATTTTGGAAAAAGAAGAAATTTTATTTTTGATTGAATGAATAGTGCGTAGTATCGTGAATAGTGAAGTATCGTGAATAGTAACTCAAACACCAAAAGATAGAAATTTCCCAAAAAAAAAACATCTTAGTACTACTTCGTGAATAGTACTCGTGAATAGTAACTTCGTGAATGAATCGTGAATATAACTTCGTGAATAGTAACTTCGTGAATAGTAACTCATGAATAGTAACCCAGAGCATGAAAAAGTTCAAATTTGATAAAAGTTCAACCGATATTTGACATAATGATATTGAAGAAATAATATCATTTGAGAAGAAAATAACATCCACTTACCTCGAAAGATTAGTACTTACAAATTTGGAATCTAGGGTATAGTCTTTGAAGGAACTTGCCGTCTAACAATACTCAAAGTATACTCAAAGAATCGCTCAATATATCGAGAGAGAAATAGAGAGAAACTTGGTTTACGGTGTGATTTTCAATTCTAACCTAAGCACCTATTTATAGGAAAATGCTTAGAACACAAAGTAGAAAATTGAATATAATATTAATATATTTTCACATTTTCTTTAGCCCTATGAACAACTGATCTCAGCCCATTTGAATCACATGTGAGGCCAACTTAGTTAAAAAAAACGTTTTTCTCAAAATAATTAACTAAAACTCCCAAAAATTAATTATTTGAACTTGAACTTCAATAATTCATAATAAATAGCCCTTTTATCAGAAAATTCAAATCTCTTGAGTTTTTATAGGAAATTCAATTCTCTACAACTTTGCGAGAAGAAAGTTTTCCAAATTCCAAACAGAAATTGGCCAAGAAATCCACAAGCAGGCGATTTTACATTTATAATCAAATTTCGGTCGATAAATTGGGTCCTGACACACAAAACATGTTTTAAACATTTAATGCCACAAAAATACTCTTCCTCCTCATATACTCATATATCCCACATTCATTGTAAAAATATCACCGTTAATATATTATTAAAAAAATAATATATTTAAATGAATTATTTTATCGAGAAAAAGATAAAATATTAATTTTCAACAATTGTCACATTAAAATTTTCTCCATCTATATCCTCATAAAATCAATATTTTCCTCATCATATAAATCAATAATTAATTATTCATAAATAATATTACGAAGAATCTGATATTATTGTGACGAGGCGGTTCAGGGAGAGGGCTTTCGATAAGAATTTCTCTTCTTCTGGGCATGATTAGATGACCAAACCTCTCCTTAGGCAGAACTTTCTAGACATTGCCAATAATGTTATCTAATAATATTATTAGGATAATATGAATTATTGCTCCGATAATGAAAATCTTGTGTAATGACAATTATTGAAACATGATGATATAAAATATCATATGAGCAATTATTGAATCGATAAAATAAAATCTTTGAGCGGTAATTCTTTGTAACCATTATTGAGTAGTGCCTTCTTACGTAAGAATCGATAATTGGTGCAATCTTGTGTGCGACAAGCGTATTATTTGTGTTTTAAACCAGGGTATTTTCAACGGTATTACTTGGTAACAACTTCTGTAGATTATTTTTAAACAACTTATATTTGTCGTTTTCTTCATCGATCGCTTTTTAGTTATGGGGCCCACACATGCATTTGCTTGGCAAGTAAATACGAATATTCCCAAGCGATCTGAATATTCCACGACCAAACGAATATTCCCAAACAATGATGAATATTTTATAACCACTTGCTTATTTTGAAATATTTGCGTATTTTACCCTAACTATCCACATTAATCAAATCGACCCTTCTTATTTCAAAATAATAAATAGAAAATTAAATTTCATTAATAATAAGTTGGGGTCTTCTGACCTCCCTCCTTATGAAATTTAGTCCTCGAAATTGGCGTCACGTACACAGTGTTTGAAAAGGTGAGGATACCTCGCTTTCATTTTAGTTTCAATTCCCGGTCATTTCCTCTATAGCATGATTCCTCCACAAAACTTTAACTTGTGGTATGACCTTTCTTGGCGTGGGACATGCTCCTTCTATCAAGATCTTGGTGGTACCTCCTCATCGTTAAGTCTTGGCTATCTCGTCGGTTCTAACTTCTATAGCGTGGTTGGGTCTTTCACATATTTCTGAAATGCGGATATATGAAACACATTATGAACACGAGACATACTCGGGAATGCTAGCGAGTCTATAGGCTACATTTCCTACTCGGTCGAGAATTTGAAATGGACGATAAATCGTGGATTGAGCTTTCCTCTCTTCCCAAATCTTGTAACTCCCTTCCGTGGAAGCTGACTTCATGACAATCATGATCCCCACACTAAATTCCCGTCCTTTCGATGAAGATCGCATAACTAACTCTTTTGTCGATCTTGTCTTGGTTTGTATCGTTGTCGAATCATTTGGATCTTTTAAAGTAGTCATACGTACCAACTCGGGTCCCAACGATGTTGCTTCACCCACCTCGTCCCAACATCTTTGGAAGCGACACTTTCGTCCATATAATGCTTGAATGGAGCCACACTATACTTGCACGATAAGCTTTGTTGTTGTAGGAGAATTCCACGATGGTAAATACTTATCAGCGCCCTTGAAGTCAGGACCACGAGTCTTAATAAATCTTGAGAGTTTGAATAGTCCTTTACGATTGTCCGTCAGGTTTGAGGATGGGTATGAAGCGCGAATAAATAAATCCGTGCCCATAGCTTTTTGCAAGCTAACCCAAAATCTTGAAGTGAATCTTGGGTCGCGATCGAAACTATGGATCTGGGCATGCCATACTGACCTCACTGATCTCATTCACGTCATCATACTAGCAAAGGCGTTCGAGTGAATAAGTCTCCGTGTCGGCAAGAAATAAGCGGACTTGGTTAATCTATCAACAATAACCCAAATAGCATTGATGCCACTGAAAATAGTAGGAAGACGCTGTGAAATCCATGGTAATGTGTTCCCACTTCCATTTTGGAATCTCGAGTGGTTTCTGCGGACCCTTAGGTACTAGATGCTCGCTTTTACGTTGACAAGTTAAACACATTGAGATAAACTTTGCAATCTCTCTCTTCGTATTGTTCCACCAAAATGTATGCCGAAGATCACGATACATTTTAGTACTTCGAGGATGGATTGCAAATGGTGTATTGTGTGCCTCCATCGTAATCTTGTACTTCAAATCAGTCGTTAGGAACCTGAAAAGTCTAGAGTGGACTCGAAGTATTCCTTCTTCATCGATTCTCGCTTAGGAATAGCTCCTTCTTGTACTTTCTTCTTCCATACGCATCATTTCAAGATTCGGTGGCTTGAAGCGACCTTAACTTTTTCTATTAAAGTTGGCTCTGTCGTATACTTGACATCATCGCTTTTCGTTCTGCATATGATCTTCTCTCAGCGCGTCGGCTACCACGTTAAACTTTTCGGGATGGTATTGAATAGTGTGGTCGTAGTCTTTCGATAGCTCGAGCCAGCGTCATTTGCCGCGTGTTGAGTTCTTTTTGAGTGAAGAAATATTTAAGGCTTTTATGGTGCGAATATATCTCCATTTTCCCCCGTATAGATAGTGCCTCCATATCTTTAGCTTGCAGCAATTGCTTGCCTTGACTCTAGATCATGGTAGGATAATTCTCTCTCATACTCTTTAAGTTGTCATGAGGCATAGGCTATGACTTTCCCGTTGCATGAGAACACATCCTAACCCTTTGCACGAAGCATCATTTGTAGATAACAAATCCATCGAGAACGGATGGTATTGTTAGAAGCAGTCTTAGAAATAAGTCTCTCTTAAGCTCTTGGAAACTCTTCTCGCATTCTTTCGCTCCAAGCGAATTTTGTATCCTTAGAGTTAAATTTGAGTTAATGGAGTAGCGATTAGAAAACCCTTCCACGAATCTCAGATAATAACCATTAAGCCCAAAAAACTCGTACTTGATCGCAAGCTTGGTTGCTCCGACTTTGTATTGCTTGATCTTGGCGGATCAGCGGATACTCCATGTTTTGACACCGCGTGCCCGAGGAATGCTACTTCCTCAAGCGAACTCGCATTTCTTCAATTTGGCATATAGTTTGTTTTCACGAAGCCTTTGGAGTACCGACTTCAAATGGTGCTCATGATCTTCACGACTTTTGGAATATATGAGGATGTCATGATAAAACAACAACAAAATGATCAAATATTCCTTGAATACTCGGTTCATCATATCCATGAAAGCCATGAGGAGCATTAGTCGATCAAGAAAGACATGACTAAATTCGTAATAATGCCGTCACCCAGGGTTTAAAAGCGGTCTTTGGAATATCCTCGATTCTAATCTTGATTTGATGATATCGAGCGAAGATCGATTTTGAAAAGAATTGTGCCCTACAATTTGGTCGAACAAGTCATCAATACGAGGTGAGGATACCTATTCTTGATGGTGACATGGTTCGATTCAGATAGTCGATCTGAAATCGCATACTCCGTCTTTTTCTTTTCTGAATAAAGCAGGAGCACCCCGAGGAGATGTCTTGGGGCCAGAATGAAGCAGATGTCCAACAATTCTGTAGTTGGGACCTTTAACTCTGAAGTTCAATAGGAGCCATTCGATATGGGGTTTTAGAAATGGGCTTTGTGCGGGTTCAAGATCGATAAAGAATTGACTTCACGTTACGGGGTAGGCAGGGAAGTTCTTGAAATCGTCGGGAAAGTCGATAACAACGGGAATATTATTCAAATTTGGCGTGTCTTTATTCAAATCCATAACATGGGCTAAGAAAGCTTGACATCAGTTTTTGATAAGCGAATAGCTTTATGATTAGATATAGCGGTGATTGATTTTAATGGTTTAGTTGCTTGAATTCGTCAACGGGTTGGTTAGGAATATGAAAACTATGACCTTACGAAAACAATCAATTTTGGCATGATGAGTAGTTAACGATCGATCCTAAAATCACATCAAAAGCAAGTATCTTTAAAGAGATAAAGGTCAGCGGGTAAGGTAATGGTGCTGACTTGAATCAAACAAGATTTATAAGCGGTGGATGTGATGAAAGTTTCTCTAGCGGAGTTTCCACGAGATAGGTCGAAAGTCTAATTTCTCGGTCGAGTTTAAGCGTTGAGCACAAGCGGGAGAGATAAATGAATGGGTATGCCGGTATCAAGTAAGGTATAAAACATGAGAATTTATAAATAGCTTACCGTGATCACCTCGTTTGGGTTCTCGCATTTGACCGATCGCTGACAAAGCGCTCTTCCGGAATCGTTGACTTTGACTTTTACGGGGACGATCTTTTGAGTCATAATCCCCATTGAACTAGGTTTCGCTCTGCGTCTGATCTCGGCGATATGTCCTTCCTTTCCACAATTATAGCATACCTTGAGCTGTTGTGGGCGGTTTGGTGATATGTCCCTCTTTCCGCATTTATAGCATATAATGGGTGGTCGTTCTCCTCCCTTAGAACCGATTCTTTCTTGGCCTTTTTGTCGTCTTCACATAGTCGTTGTTAAATCTCCTCTTTTAAAATCTCCTCTGACTTCGCTTCTTTATTTTCATGGCCATGATTACCACGAGTGGTTACCATTTTTGTCGTCTGTTTCTTTCTCATTTGGTTATCATTATTACATTATTGCTGCTTTATCTACAGTGCGATCTGGTTATGGTCCCTCGGTTGAGTAGTACTCGTTATCTCGCTCTAATAATTGAGCCCATTTACAACATCTGAATAGAGAAAGTTTATGAGAAATGAGATCTTGGCGTATCTTGGGTTTGAACCTCTAAGAAACATCGCGTCATCGTTCCTCATTCTCCACCAAATGAGGTCTGAACACGGATAACTCTGCAAACTTTGCCTCGTCTTTGAGACCGTCGTGTGTTTTTGCTCTAATCGATGAACTCCACTTCCTTCGTATATGAACACTTTCGGGAAAGTATTTGTCATTAAATAGTTTGAAAGCGTTTCCCGAGACATCTTTGAGTGCGAATTTGGATGGAGTGCGCTTCCTGAGACTCCCACCGATGATGCCTTCCATGGCGGAACATAAAGGTGGCGAATGGAACCTACCCCGAAGGATTTACTCGTCTCTCCCTCTATACATTCAGATCTCTGGGAGATCGTATCCCTAGCTACGATACCATTGTGGCCCCCAAAATAGGTATACATCACCCATTACAGGTTGTACAATGCGAAAGCAACTTCAACTTTATTATTACAACGTAAAAGCTGTGAGTTTGAATACAAATATTATCTTACAGAGACAATATCTATACTCAAATAAATCCTCATCACATTTATTGATACATTATTTTACAAAAATGGTGAGGACTACTAAACAATTCTTTCTAAAACCTTCATTCCATTACCCCAGGCTCGTACTTTCATTTATATTCTCGCCTCACGAGAAGAAAAATGGAAACAAAAAGGAAAAGGGTGAGCTCGACTAGCCCGTAAAAGAATATTATGACTAAGATAATATCTGACAAATTACGTTAGTCTTGACGAGGGAAAAATCTAATAGAATCTGATAGATGACAAATTTTAAATCAATATTAGCGGTGAAATAATAATTCATTAGAAGAGTTAAGTAGAGAATCAAACTACTATCTTACATGTATGAATTTAAAAGTTCATCGTCTATCTTTTATCACTGTAACATCAATCGATATACATACGGAATCAAATATTCATCTTTTTTACTCTGGGGCGAAGATATTCATCGATTAGTCGTATTCATCTAAACACTGTTCATCTTTTTACTCTGACGAAGATATTCTTGAAATCATTCATCTTTTACTCTGGGGCGAAGATATTCAATAATATCATCATTTAAGGTGAGGATGATGAAAATATTTTTAAAAAAGCGAATCGGTGAAACAAATGGCATGAGGATTAAGGATTAAGATTTAGTACTTTGTTTTATCCGTTCAAAAATACCTCAAAAATAATAATAGTAGTGGTGTAAAATTGAGAATGATCAAAACATGGATCTGATCAAAGCTAGTATCGAGAATAGATATTTTGGACAAAAAAAAAATTTTATTTTTTTAAATTGAATAGTCTTGTAGTATCGTGAATAATAGTATCGTGAGTATCGTGAATAGTAACTCAGACACCAAAAGATAGAAATTTCCCAAAAAAAAACATCTTGCACGCTTCGTGAATAGTACTCGTGAATAGTAACTCGTGAATAGTAACTTCGTGAATAGTAACTTCGTGAATAGTAACTTCGTGAATAGTAACTCATGAATAGTAACCCAGAGCATGAAAAAGTTTCAAATTTGATAAAAAGTTCAACCGATATTTGACATAATGATATTGAAGAAATAATATCATTTGAGAAGAAAATAACATCCACTTACCTCGAAAGATTAGTACTTACATTTGGAATCAAGGGTATAGTCTTTGAAGGAACTTTGCTTGTCGTCTAACAATACTCAAAGTATACTCACAAGAATACGCTCGATATATCGAGAGAGAAATAGAGAGAAACTTGGGTTTACGGTGTGATTTTCAATTCTAACCTAAGCACCTATTTATAGGAAAATGCTTAGAACACAAAGCGAGAAAATTGAATATAATATTAATATATTTTTCACATTTTCTTTAGCCCACTATGAACAACTGATCTCAGCCCATTTGAATCACATGTGAGGCCAACTTAGTTGCAAAAAACGTTTTTTCTCAAAATAATTAACTAAAACTCCCAAAAATTAATTATTTGAACTTGAACTTGATAATTCATAATAAATAGCCCTTTTATCAGAGAAAATTCAAATCTCGCGAGTTTTTATAGGAAATTCAATTCTCTACAACAACTGCGAGAAAAAGTTTTCCAAATTCCAAAAAGAAAAATTAAAGAAATCACAAGCAGGCGATTTTTACATTTATAATCAAATTTGGTCGATAAATGTGTCCCTGACACACAAAACATGTTTTAAACATTTAATGCCACAAAATACTCTTCTTCTCCTCATATACTCATATATCCCACATTCATTGTAAAAAATATCACCGTTAATATATTATTAAAATAATATATTTAAATGAATTATTTTATCGAGAAAAAGATAAAATATTAATTTTCAACAATTGTCACATTAAAAATTTTCTCCATCTATATCCTCATAAAATCAATATTTTCCTCATCATATAAATCAATAATTAATTATTCATAAATAATATTACTGAGAATCACATTATTGTGACGAGGCGGGTTCGAGGAAGAGGGGCTTTCGATAAAATTTCTCTTCTTCTTGGTGGCGTATGATTAGGTGATAAACCTCTCCTTAGGCAGAACTTTCTAGACATTGCCAATAATGTTATCTAATAATATTATTAGGATAATATGAATTATTAGCCGATAATGAAAAAATCTTGTGTAATGACAATTATTGAAACAACAATGATATAAAATATCAGCGTATGCAATTATTAATAAATAAAATAAAATCTTTGAGCGGTAATTCGTAACCATTATTGAGTAGTGCCTTGATAATTCGTAAGAATAATGAGTAATTCTTGTTGATGTAGCGTATTCTTGTGTTTTTAACCCAAGGTATTTTAACGGTATTACTTGGTAACAACTTCTGTAGATTATTTTTTAAACAACTTATATTTGTCGTTTTCTTCATCGATCGCTTTTAGTTATGGGGCCCACACATTTTGCTTGTTGTCGTAAATGCGAATATTCCCAAGCGATGTCGAATATTCCACGACGAAGCGAATATTCTCAAACAATGATGAATATTTTATAACCACTTGCTTTTTTTGAAATATTTGCGTATTTTACCCCTAACTATCCACATTAATCAAATCGACCCTTACTTATTTCAAAATAATAAATAGAAAATTAAATTTCATTAATAATAAGTTGGGGTCTTCTGACCTCCCTCCTTATGAAATTTCGTCCTCGAAATTGGCGTCACGTACACAGTGTTTGAAAAGGTGAGGATACCTCGCTTTCATTTTAGTTTCAATTCGGTCATTTCTCTATAGCATGATTCCTCCACAAAACTTTAACTTGTGGTATGACCTTTCTTGGCGTGGGACATGCTCCTTCTATCAAGATCTTGGTGGTACCTCCTCATACGTTAAGTCTTGGCTATCTCGTCATGGGTTACAACTAACTCTATAGCGTGGTTGGGTCTTTCACATATTCTGAAATGCGGATATATGAAACACATTATGAACACGAGACATACTCGGAGGAATGTAGCGAGTACATAGGCTACATTTCCTACTCGGTCGAGAATTTGAAATGGACGATAAATCGTGGATTGAGCTTTCCTCTCTTCCCAAATCTTGTAACTCCCTTCCATGGAGCGACTTCATGACAATCATGATCCCCTACACTAAATTCCCGTCCTTTCGATGAAGATCGCATAACTCTTTTGTCGATCTTGTCTTGGTTTGTATCGTTGTCGAATCATTTGGATCTTTTAAAGTAGTAAATACGTACAACTCGGGTCCCAACGGTGTTGCTTCACCCACCTCGTCCCAACATCTTTGGAAGCGACACTTTCGTCCGTATAATGCTTGAATGGAGCTACACACTATACTTGCACGAGTTGTTGTTGTTAGGAGGAGAATCCACCGATGGTAAATACTTATCCCAAGCGCCCTTGAAGTCAGGACCACGAGTCTTAATAAATCTTCAAGAGTTTGAATAGTCCTTTTCGATTGTCCGTCAGGTTTGAGGATGGTATATGCGGCCGATAAATAAATCCGTGCCCGTAGCTTTTTTTGCAAGCTAACCCAAAATCTTGAAAGTGAATCTTGGGTCGCGATCGAAACTATGGATCTGGGCATGCCATCTGACCTCACAATCTCATTCACGTACGTACTAGCAAGGCGTTCAAGTGAATAAGTCTCCGTGTCGGCAAGAAATGAAAGCGAGACTTGGTTAATCTATCAACAATAACCCAAATAGCATTGATGCCACGAAGCATAGTAGGAAGACCGTGCTTGAAATCCATGGTAATGTGTTCCCACTTCCATTCGGAATCTCAAGTGGTTGCAGCGGACCCTTAGGTACTAGATGCTCGCCTTTACTACGTTGACAAGTTAAACACATTGAGATAAACTTTGCAATCTCTCTCTTCGTATTGTTCCACCAAAATGTATGTCGAAGATCACGATACATTTTAGTACTTCGAGGATGGATTGCAAATGGTGTATTGTGTGCCTCCATCGTAATCTTGTACTTCAAATCAGTCGTTAGGAACACAAAGTCTAGAGTGGACTCGAAGTATTCCTTCTTCTTCATCGATTCTCGCGCTTAGGAATAGCTCCTTCTTGTACTTTCTTCTTCATACGCGCGCATCGACTCGGATTTCGGTGGCAAGCGACCTTAACTTTTTCTATTAAAGTTGGCTCTGTCGTATACTTGACATCATCGCTTTTCGTTCACGCATATGATCTTCTACTCGGTAGCGTCGGCTACCACGTTAAACTTTTCGGGATGGTATTGAATAGTGTGGTCGTAGTCTTTTCGATAGCTCGAGCCAGCGTCATTTGCCGCGTGTTGAGTTCTTTTTGAGTGAAGAAATATTTAAGGCTTTTATGGTGCGAATATATCTCCACTTTCTCCCCGTATAGATAGTGCCTCCGTATCTTTAGCAAAAAGCATTGCTTTGCTTGACTCTAGATCATGGTAGGATAATTCTCTCTCATACTCTTTAAGTTGTCGCGAGGCATAGGCTATGACTTTCCCCGTTGCATGAGAACACATCCTAACCCTTTGCACGAAGCATCATTTGTAGATAACAAATCCATCAAGACGGATGGTATTGTTAGAGCAGTCTTAGAAATAAGTCTCCTCTTAAGCTCTTGGAAACTCTTCTCGCGTTTCTTCGCTCCAAGCGAATTTTGTATCCTTAGAGTTAATTTGAGTTAATGGAGTAGCGATTAGAGAAAACCCTTCCACGAATCTCTCGATAATAACCGGCTAAGCCCAAAAAAACTCGTACTTGATCATGAAGCTTGGTTGCTCCCGACTTTGTATTGCTTGATCTTGGCCGGATCAGCGGATACTCCGTGTTTTGACCGCGTGCCCGAGGAATGCTACTTCCTCGAGCGAACTTCGCATTTCTTCAATTTGGCATATAGTTTGTTTTCACGAAGCCTTTGGAGTACCGACTTCAAATGGTGCTCATGATCTTCACGACTTTTGGAATATATGAGGATGTCATCAATAAAAACAACAACAAATGATCAAATATTCCTTGAATACTCGGTTCATCATATCCATGAAAAAGCGCGGGAGCATTAGTAGTCGATCAAGAAAGACATGACTAAGAATTCATAATGCCCGTCTGGGAGTTTAAAAGGCGGTCTTTGGAATATCCTCGATTCTAATCTTGGTGATGATATCGAGCGAAGATCGATTTTGAAAAGAATTGTGCCCCTTGCATTTGGTCAAACAAGTCATCAATCGAGGTGAGGATACTATTCTTGATGGTGACATGGTTCGATTCAGATAGTCGTCGATACAAAGTCGCATACTCCGTCTTTCTTCTTTCTGAATAAAAAGCAGGAGCACCCCGAGGAGATGTCTTGGGGCGAGATGAAGCAGATGTCCAACAATTCTGTAGTTGGACCTTTAACTCTGAAGTTGATAGGAGCCATTCGATATGGGGTTTTAGAAATGGGCTTTGTGCGGGTTGAGATCGATAAAGAATTGACTTCACGTTACGGGGGTAGGCAGGAAGTTCTTGAAATCGTCGGGAAAATCGATAACAACGGGAATATTATTCAAATTTGGCGTGTCTTTATTCAAATCCATAACATGGGCTAAGAAAGCTTGACATCAGTTTTTGATAAGCGAATAGCTTTATGATTAGATATGGCGGTGATTGATTTTAATGGTTTAGTTGCTTGAATTAAATACAACGGGTTGGTTAGGAATATGAAAACTATGACCTTACGAAAACAATCAATTTTGGCATGATGAGTAGTTAACGATCGATCCCTAAAATCACATCAAAAGCAAGTATCTTTAAAGAGATAAAGGTTGGCGGGTAAGGTAATGGTGCTGACTTGAATCAAACAAGATTTATAAGCGGTGGATGTGATGAAAGTTTCTCTAGCGGAGTTTCCACGAGATAGGTCGAAGTCTAATTTCTCGGTCGAGTTTAAGCGTTGAGCTGCGGGAGAGATAAATGAATGGGTAGCCAGGTATCAAGTAAAGGTATAAACTTGAGAATTTATAAATAGCTTACCGTGATCACCTCGTTTGGGTTTCTCGCATTTTGACCCGATCTGACAAAGCGCTCTCTTCCGGAATCGTTGACTTTGACTTTTACGGGGACGATCTTTTGAGTCAAATCCCCATTGAACTAGGTTTTCGCTCTGCGTCTGATCTCGGCGATATGTCCTTCCTTTCCACAATTATAGCATACCTTGAGCTTGTTGTTGTGGGCGGTTTGGGTGATATGTCCCTCTTTCCGCATTTATAGCATATAATGGGTGGTCGTTCTCCTCCTTAGAACCGATTCTTTTAAGCCTTTATCGTCTTCACATAGTCGTTGTTAAATCTCCTCTTTTAAAATCTCCTCTGACTCGCTTCTTTATTTTCATGGCCATGATTACCACGGAGTGGTTACATTTTTTGTCCGTCTGTTTCTTTCTCATTTGGTTATCATTATTACATTATTTGCTATCTATCTGCGATCGATCTGGTTGTGGTCCTCTCGGTTGGTAGTACTCGTTATCTCGCTCTAATAATTGAGCCCACATTTACAACATCGAATAGAGAAAGTTTATGAGAAATGAGGATCTTGGCGTATCTGGGTTTTGAACCTCTAAGAAACATCCGCGTCATCGTTCCTCATTCTCCACCGAATGAGGTCTGAACTGGATAACTCTGCAAACTTTGCCTCGTCTTTGAGACCGTCGTGTTGTTTTGCTCTAATCGATGAACTCCACTTCCTTCGTATATGAACACTTTCGGGAAAGTATTTGTCATTAAATAGTTTGAAAGCGTTTCCCGAAGACATCTTTGAGTCTTTAATTTGGATGGAGTGCGCTTCCTGAGACTCCCACCGATGATGCTGCCTCGCCCACGGAACATAAAGGTGGCGAATGGAACCTTCTGTTCCTCCGTGCATCCGAGACATCGAATATCTTGGTAATTTGCTTGACCCGTGTTTCGCCGTGATCGGATCGGCTTTCCCTTAAATTACGGTGGTCCCGACTCTTTGAGGCTTGCATTTGTGTGACAGTGTAATTGCTATCATTTCCTCTGTATTTTGAACACGAGTCTCCTAAATGCGATTTTGCATGAGCTGCAAAAAAGCTTACTAAACATCCCTCGTTCATCATACGCTTTCGGTGGTGTTGTTCGCGGGAGGAACATTGCCCGACTGTTGCACGTTCTCCTCGTTGGTGAGTCTGAGGCGTCTCCACGGTCTCATTTCCATTGTTAATATTCTCGGTCGACATTCTCAAAATCTTTGTCGTAAAACAAAGGGTTAAAGAAAAGAAATCAATATATCACATAATATCTTATATCTTGACCAACTAAAAAATAAGCTTAGGTAGGGACACCTTTAGCGAAGGATTTTTCGTCTCTCCCCTCTGATTACATTCCAGATCTCACTTGGAGATCGTATCCTAGCTACGATACCATTGTGGCCCCCCCAAAATAGGTATACATCACCCATTACGAGTTGTCGATCGTGAGTGCGAAAGCAACTACAACTTTATTATTACAACGGTAAAGCGTGAGTTTGAATACAAATATTATCTTACAGACAATATCTATACTCAAATAAATCATCACATTTATTGATACATTATTTTACAAAAATGGTGAGGACTACTAAACAATTCTTTCTAAAACCTTCATTCCATACCCAGGCTCGTACTTCATTTATATTCCGCCTCACGAGAAGAAAAATGGAACAAAAAAGGAAAAGGGTGAGCTCACTAGCCCGGTAAAGAATATTATGACTAAGATAATATCTGACAAATTATCGTTAGTCTTGACGGGGAAAAATCTAATAGAATCTGATGAAATGACAAATTTTAAATCAATATTAGCGGCGTGAAATAATAATTCATTAGAAGAGTTAAGTAGAGAATGCAAACTACTATCTTCTTATGTATGAATTTAAAAGTTCATCGTCTATCTTTTATCCTGTAACATCAATCGATATACATACGGAATCAAATATTCATCTTTGCTCTTCTGAGGCGAAGATATTCATCGATTAAGTCGTATTCATCTAAACACTGTTCATCTTTGCACTTTCTGACGCGAAGATATTCTTGAAATCATTCATCTTTTTACTGAGGCCGAAGATATTCAATAATATCATCATTTAAGGCGAGGATGATGAAAATATTTTTAAAAAAGCGAATCGGTGAAACAAAATGGTGAGGATTAAGGATTAAGGATTAGTACTTTTGTTTTATCCATGTTCAAAAATACCTCAAAAATAATCGTAGTGGTGTAAAATTGAGAATGATCAAAACATGGATCTGATCAAAAGCTAGTATCGAGAATAGATATTTTGGACAAAAAGAAGAAATTTATTTTTTTGAATTGAATAGTATCGTGAATAAGTATCGTGAATAGTCTTAGTATCGTGAATAGTAACTCAAACACCAAAAGATAGAAATTCAAAAAAAATCATCTTCATCTTCATGAATAGTACTTCGTGAATAGTACTCGTGAATAGTAACTCGTGAATAGTAACTTCGTGAATAGTAACTTCGTGAATAGTAACTCGTGAATAGTAACTGAATGAATAGTAACCCAGAGCATGAAAAAGTTTCAAATTTGATAAAAAGTTCAACCGATATTTGACATAATGATATTGAAGAAATAATATCATTTGAGAAGAAAATAACATCCACTTACCTCGAAAGATTAGTACTACAAATTTGGAATCTAGGGTATAGTCTTTGAAGGAACTTAATCTAACAATACTCAAAGTATACTCACAAGAATCGCGAGAATATATCGAGAGAGATAGAGAAAACTTGGTTTACGGTGTGATTTTCAATTCTAACCTAAGCACCTATTTATAGGAAAATCTTAGAACACAAAAGTAGAAAATTTAATATATAATATTAATATATTTTTCATTTTTTTCTTTAGCCCACCTATGAACAACTGATCTCAGCCCATTTGAATCATGTGAGGCCAACTTAGTTGCAAAAAACGTTTTCTCAAAATAATTAACTAAAACTCCCAAAAATTAATTATTTGAACTTGAACTTGATAATTCATAATAAATAGCCCTTTTATCAGAAAATTCAAATCTCGCGAGTTTTTTTATAGGAAATTCAATTCTCTACAACTTTGCGAGAAGAAAGTTTTCCAAATTCCAAATAGAAATTGAAAGAAATCCACAAGCAGGCGATTTTACTGAAATTTATAATCAAATTTCGGTCGATAAATGTGTCCTGACACACAAAACATGTTTAAACATTTAATGCCACAAAAATACTCTTCCTCCTCATATACTCATATATCCCACATTTCGTTAAAAAAATATATCATCGTTAATATATTAATATAATAATATATTTAAATGAATTATTTTCGAGAAAAAGATAAAATATTAATTTTCAACAATTGTCACATTAAAAATTTTCTCCATCTATATCCTCATAAAATCAATATTTTCCTCATCATATAAATCAATAATTAATTATTCATAAATAATATTCTGAGAATCACATTATTGATGATGAGGCGGTTTCAGGGAAGGGGCTTTCGATAAAATTTCTCTTCTTGGTGGCCTATGATTAGGTGACCAAACCTCTCCTTAAGCAGAACTTTCTAGACATTGCCAATAATGTTATCTAATAATATTATTAGGATAATATGAATTATTAGCCGATAATGAAAATCTTGTGTAATGACAATTATTGAAACAATGATGATATAAAATATCAGCGTATGAGCAATTATTAAATCGATAAAATAAAATCTTTGAGCGGTAATTCTTTGTAACCATTATTGAGTAGTGCCTTCTTACGTAAGAATCGATAATTGGTGCAATCTGTGTGGTGTATTCTTGTGTTTTAACCATAGGGTATTTTAACGATGTATTAGGTAACAACTACTCTGTAGATTATTTTTAAACAACTTATATTTGTCGTTTTCTTCATCGATCGCTTTTAGAGTTATGGGGCCCACACATGCATTTGCTTTGTGGTAAATACGAATATTCACAAACGATGCGAATATTCCACGACGAAACGAATATTCAAACAATGATGAATATTTTATAACCACTTGCTTATTTTGAAATATTTGCGTATTTTACCCTAACTATCCACATTAATCAAATCGACCCTTACTTATTTCAAAATAATAAATAGAAAATTAAATTTCATTAATAATAAGTTGGGGTCTTTATCGGAGATTCGTGGAAGGATTTTCTCGAATCACTACTCCGATAACTTTCGGTGACTCGGAAAGATACAAAAGTTCGGTTGGGGCGAAGAATGTGAGAAGAGTTTTCAAGAACTTCGAGGAGACTTATTTTTGACTTTTATTACGACAATACCATCGGCTCGGAGGGATTTGTCATCTCTGATGATCTTGAGGCAAAGGGTTGGGATGTGTTCTCATGCGACATGGAAAAGTTATAGCCTATGCCTCGCGACAACTCAAAGAATATGAGAGGAATTATCCTACTCATGATCTAGAGTTGGCATTTGATTGTCTTTGCACTTAAAATTTGGAGGCATTACTTGTATGGGGAGAAGTGGAGATCTTCTACGGATCATAAAAGCCTCAAATATTTCTTCACTCAAAAAGGAACTCGACATGCGACAAGCGACGTTGGCTTGAGCTATTGAAAGATTATGATCATACCATCCAATACCATCTGGAAAAGCGAGCGTGGTAGGGTGCGCATTGAGTAGAAGATCATATCTGCAATCTGAGTGCGATATTGTCAATATGAAGGCCCATTTTTGTGTGACTTGCAAAGGATGGAGATAGAGTTAAAGACTCGAGGACGCGTGTGATGATAGCGAGTATCTGAATAGAGGCAGACTTTAATCGATAAAGTTAAAGTTGCTCTGTTCTGGACACGGGGTGATCGTATGAGGAAGAAAGTCTGAGAAGGTCTTTATCACAGGAAGCAAGAATCGATGAAGAAGGAATACTTGAGTCGACTCGGACTTTGTGTTCCTAACGACTACGATTTAAAGTATAATATCATGATGGGCGCCTGACACACCATTTGCAATCCATCTGGGAGTATCAAAATGTATCATGATATTAAATCATACATTTTGGTGGAGCAATATGAAAGAGAGATAAGTATTTGTTTATCTCGAGGTGTCTACAACTTGTCAGCGAGTTAAGCGGAGACATCAAGTACCAAAAGGTCCATTGCAATCACTTGAAATTCGGAATGGAAGTGGGAGCACATTACCATGGATTTAATTCTGGGTCTTCCTAAGGTTTCTCAAGGCATAGATGCGATTTGGGTCATTGTTGATAGATTGACCAATCTGCTCATTTTTCTTAAATCTGAGAAACTTATACACTTGAGCGTCTTGCTTTCGTATATACATAAAGCGAGATTGTAAGGCGCATGGTATCTTTGGTATCCATAGTTTCGATCGAGACCGAAGATTCACTTCACGATTTTGGGTTAGTTTGCAAAAAGCTATGGGCGCGGACTTACGATTTAGTTGGCATATCATCCTCGACGGACGGACAATCGGAGAGGACTATTCAAACTCTTGAAGATCTATTAAGACTCGTGTCCTTGATTTCAAGGAAGTTGGGACAAGTTCTTACCATTGGTGGAGTTTTCCTCTGACAGCAGTTATCGAAGCAAGTATTGGCATGGCTCCATTTCGAGCGTTGTATGGAAGAAAGTGTCGTTCTCGATTATCTTTGGGATGAGGTGGGTGAAGCAAGCGTTGTTGGGGCCGGAGTTGAATACGTATGACTACGGAAAAGATTGAAACGATCCAAACATGACGTATAAAAACCTCACAAAATCGACAAAAGAGTTATCTTGATCTTCATCGAAAGGACGTGGAATTCGATATAGGAGATCATGTGTTTATAAGAGTTGCTCCATGGAAAGGAGTTACAAGATTTGGAAAAGAGGAAAACTTCGATCCTCGATTCATCGGTCCATTTTAATCCTCGATCGAGTAGGGCTGTGGCTATAGACTCGACTTTTCTGCCAAGTATATCTCGTGTTCATAACGTTTTCACATATCCATATTACGTAAATATATGAAAGACCAGATGTAAGACTGACTTATTATTAATGAAATTTAATTTTCTCTATTTATTATTTTGAAATAGTAAGGGTTGATGTGATTAATGTGGATAGTTAGGGGGTAAAATCATAAATATTTCAAAATAAGCAAGTGGTTATAAAATATTCATTGTTGTCGGGGAATATTCGTTTGGTCGTGGAATATTAAATGCTTTGTAGGGAATATTAAATACGACGGCCAGTATGACCGTGTGTGGGCCCCATGTGGAAGCGATTGGATGAAGAAAGCGACAAATATAAGTTGGTTAAAAATAGCAGTGGCGTAGTTATTACAGATTATCTTGTTAAAATACTTGGTGGTTAAAAACACGGTGCTGCGGTATTGCACCAATTATTGATTCTTACGTGAAGGCACTACTCGATAATGGTTACGATAATTCTTTATTCGGTATTTTATTTTATTGATTTAATAATTTCTGCGTTGATATTTTATATTCTTTGTTGTTTTGATAATTGTCATTACACAATATTTTTCATTATCGAAGCAATAATTCATATTATCGAATAATATTATTAGATAATTATTATTGGCAATGTCTAGAAAGTTACATCTGAGGAGAGGTTTGGTCACCTAATTTGGCGTCGATGAGAGAAATTCTTATTGGAAGCCCCCTGCTTTCTGAGGAGCGCACGGTTGTCGATATTGTGATTACGTAATATTATTTGTGAATAATTAATTATTGATTCATATGATGAGAAAATATTGATTTTATGTGGATATAGATGGAGAAAAATTTTAATGTGACAATTGTTGGAAAATTGAAATTTTATCTTTTTACGATAAGATAATTCATTTAAATGTATTATTATATTTTAATAATATAATAATGGTGATATTTTTACAATGAATGTGGGATATATGAGTATACTGAGGAGGAAGAGTATTTTTGTTGCAATAAATGTTTAAAACATGTTAAACATGTCGGTGGACCCCATTTATTGAATTGAAATTTGATTATAGCTGTAAAAATCCCGTTTGTGGATTTCGGTCAATTTCATTTGGAATTTGGAAAAATTTTCTTCTGCAAAGATGTAGAGAATTGAATTTCCTATAAAAACTTCATGAGATTCGAATTTTTACGATAGAAGGGCTATTTATTATGAATTATTAAAGTTCAAAGCTCAAAATAATTGATTTTGGAAGTTTAAAATATTTTAAATAATAAAAACGTTTTTTGTTTGTTTTGTGGGCTACACCATGTGCATAATGAGCTGAGATCAGATCTAGGAAGGTTTGCGTAGAAATCTTAATATATATATTAATATTTTAGTAAATTTTACGCTTTGGTGTTCTAAGCGTTTTCTATAAATAGGTGTCTTAGGTTAGAATTGAAAATCACATTTAAGCTGAAGTTTTCTCTCTCTATATTATCGGCGTATTCTTGTGAGTATTTTGAGTATACTTTGAGTATTGTTAGGCGGTCTAAGTTCCCTTCAAAGACTTATACACGATTAAATTTAAGAAATCTTAATCTTTTTCGAGATAAAGGATATTATTTTTTTTTAGTAATGATATTATTTCTTCAATATCATTATGTTAAAATATTGATCTGAAGTTTTATAAAATTTGGAACTTTTGGTGTCTGAGTTCTTATTCACGTATCTACCTATCGATTATTCACGTATCGACCTTTATTCACGAATCTGACCTTATTCATCGAAAAATGAAATTTCTTTTTTGTCGAAAAATATCTATTACGGATACTAGCTTTGATTGTATCCATGTTTTGATCATTCTTGAATTTTACACGACTATGATTATTTTGAAGTATTTTTGAACATGGATAAAACAAAGAATCATAATCCTTAATCCTTGTCATTTTGTTTCTTTGGATTCGTTTCTTTAAAAATATTTTTTCATCATCCTCAATCTTAAATGATGATATTATTGAATATCTTTGGCCTTTAGTGCAAAGATGAATGATTTCTGAAGAATATCTTTGGCCGTAGTGCAAAGATGAACAGTGTTTAGATGAACATGACCGGTGATGAATATCGTTTTGGCTGTAGTGCAAAAGATGAATATTTGATTTTAGATATATATTGATTGATGTTCTGAGGGGATAAAAGATGAGCGATGAACTTTTAAATTCATACATAGAAGATAGTAGTTTGCATTCTCTACTTAACTCTTCTAATGAATTATTATTTCCATTGCGAATATTGATTTAAAATTTGTTGTCTATTGATATTACATTAGATTTTTTCCCTGTTGAAGACTAACGATAATTTGTTGTATATTATCTTAGTAATAATATTCTTTTCTTGGGCTAGTTGAGCTCACCCTTTTCCTTTTTGTTCCATTTTCTTCTCAGGGGCGAGAATATAAGCGAATGCAGTGGGGTATGGAATGAAGGTTCTAGAAAGTGTTGTTTAGTAGTCCTCACCATTTTTGTAAAATAATGTATCAATAAATGTGATGAGGATTTATTTGAGTATAGATATTATCTAGAAGATAATATTTGTATTCAAACTCACGATTTCTTGTTGTAATAATAAAGTTGTAGTTGTTTACGTACCGTGTATATTGACATTTCGAGAATGGGTGATGTATACCTATTTTGGGGGCGTCACAGTTGGTATCGAGCTTAGGGATATGATCTCTGGCGGAGATCGGGGAATAGAACTAGGAGGAGAGGCGAGTAAATCAACCCGCTAGTATGTCCTACTAAGCTTATTTGTTAGTTGGTCATTATATAGGGATATTATGTGATATATTGATTTCTTAATTAACCCTTGTTTTATGCGGTATTTGAGAATGTCATTGAGAATATTAACAATGGAAATGAGGCCAGTAGAGGCGTCTGTACTCACCAACGAGGAGAGCGTGCTGTGGTGGCAATGTTCCTCCTGTGAACAACAACACTGGCGAGATGATGAGCGAGGGGATGTTTAGAAGCTTTTTGCGATTTCATGCAAAATCGGGCGAGGGAGACTTCGTGTTCAAAATACAGGGAGAAATGATAGCAATTCACGAGGTTGTCCTGACCAAGCAGTTCGAAAAGTTGGGACCACGAATTTAAGGAAAAGCGAGATCCGATCATGGCGGAAACATGGGTCAAACAAATTACCAAGATATTCGATGTCTTGGGATGCAGCGGAGAACGAAGGTTCCATTCGCCACCTTTATGTTCCGTGGCGAAGGCGGACTCTTTGGTGAGATGCGTGAAGCGTACCCATCCATTGCTAGACTCGGCATGTCTTGGGAGGCGTTTGAAACTATTTAATGACAAATACTTTCACGAAAGTGTTCGTTATATGAAGGAAGTGGAGTTTATTAGGCGGAAGCGAGAACAACATGGCGGTGTCTCGATGCGAGGCAAAGTTTGCGAGTTATCGAGTTTGCACCTCATTTGGTGGAGAATGAGGAGCGTATACACGGATGTTTCTTAGAGGTTTGAAACCGGCGTACGTCGATATCTCATTTCTCATAAATTTTCTCTCTATTCGAGATGTTGTAAGCAGGGCTCAATTATTAGAAGCGAGATAACGAGTACGGTCAATTTGAGGACCCTGACGAGGATCGTGCAGAGATAGCGATCAACAGAATAATGATAACCAATGAGAGAAAAGCAGACGGACAAAAATGGTAACCACTACGGTGGTAATCATAGCCGTGAAAATAGAAGAAGCGAGTCGGAAGGAGATTAAAAAAGGAGATTTAACAGCGACCATGTGAAGGCGATAGTCTTGGCGACAATCTGGTTCTAAGGGAGGAGAAGCGACCACCCGGTCGTATATTACAAATCTGGAAAAGAGGGACATATCGGTCAAACTACCCTGACAGTTCAAGGTATCTATAATTGTGGAAAGGAAGGACATATCGCTCGAGATTATGCGATAGCGAAACCTAGTTTCGTGAGGGCGGTGACTCAAAAGTGTCCCGAGAAAAAGTCAAAGTCAAGCGATTAGGAAAGGCGTTTGTTGTGGTTGGTCAAAATGCGAGAACCCCAACGAGGTGATCACGGGTAAGCTATTTATAAATTCTTGCGAAGTTTATACCTTACTTGATCTAGGTCTTTACCCATTCATTTATCTCTCTACTTGTGCTCAGCGTTTAAACTTGACTCAGGAGAAATTAGACTTTGACTATCTGTGGAAACTCAGTTAGGAGAAACTTTCATCACATCCATTGTTTATAAATCTTGTTTGATTCAAGTTGGCACCATTACCTTACACATTGACCTTATCTCTTTAAAGATACTTGCTTTTGATGTGATTTTAGGGATTGATTGGTTAACTACTCATCATGCCAAAATTGATTATTTTCGTAAGGTTGTTAGTTTTCATATTCTAACCTTGACTGTTATGCAATTCAAGCAACTAAACCATTAAAATCAATCACATCATATCTAATCATAAAAGCTATTCGTTTATTGAAAAGCGGATGTCAAGCTTTCTTAGCCCATGTTATGGATTTGAATAAAGACACGTCAAATTTGAATAATATTCATGTTGTTATTGATTTTCGGATGTATTTCTGAAGAACTTCCGGTCTACCCCCGAATGTGAAGTTGAATTCTTTATTGATCTTGAACTTTGGTACAAAGCCCATTTCTAAAACCCCATATCGAATGGCTCTATTGAACTTCGAGGAGTTAAAGGTCAACTCTGAGGAATTGTTGGACATCGGTTTCATTAAATCTAGTACATCTCCTTGAGGGTGCTCTGTTTTATTCGTAAAGAAGAAGAAAGGCGGGAGTATCGCGACTTTTGTATTGACTATCGGAATTGAACCATGTCACCATCAAGAATAGGTATCCTCACCTCGTATTGATGACTTGTTTGACCCGATTGCAAGGGCACAATTCTTTTCAAAAATTGATCTTAGATTACGGATATCATCGGTGAAGATTAGAGGCGAGGATATTCAAAGAGCGCCTTGAGAACTTCGGTATGGGCATTATGAATTCTTAGTCATGTCTTTCGGACTAACTAATGCTCCTGCTGACTTTCATGGATATGATGAGCCAAGTATTCAAGGAATATTTGGATCGATTCGTTGTTGTCTTTATTGATGACATCCTCATATATTCCAAAAGTCGTGAAGATCATGAGCACCATTTGAAATTTGGTACTCAAAGGCTTTATGAAAACCAACTATATGCCAAATTAAAGAAATATGAGTTACGGCTTGAGAAGTAGCATTTCTTGGGCACGTGGTGTCAAAACATGGAGTATCTGTGGATCCGTGAAGATTGAAGCAATCTGAAGTTGGGAACAACAGAAGTCGGTGGTGAAATCGTAGCTTTTGGGCTTATTTGGTTATTATCGGAGATTAAGTGGAAGGTTTTCTCGAATCGCTACTCCATTAACTCAACTAACTTCGGAAGGATACAAAATTCGTTTGGAGGCGAAGAATGCGAGAAGAGTTTCAAGAGCTTAAGAGGAGACTTATTTATTTTGTTCTAACAATACCATCTGGTTCGGATGGATTTGTTATCTCTGATGATGCTTGAGGCAAAGGGTTGGATGTGTTCTCATGCAGCGTGGGAAAGTCATAGCCTATGCCTCATGACAACTTAAATAGTATGAGAGGAATTATCCTACTCATGATCTAGAGTTAGTTAGCGATCGTTTTCGTAGCTAAAAATATGGAGGCACTATCTATATGGGGAAAGTGGAGATATATTCGGACCATAAAAGCCTTAAATATTTCTTAAAAAAAAAGAACTCAACATGCATGGCGGCAATGACGTTGGCTCGAGCTATTGAAAGACTACGACCACACTATTGATACCATCTGGAAAAGCGAGCGTGGTAGGCGACGCGTTGAGTAGAAGATCATATCTTGAGGCGAGTGCGATGATGTCAAGTATCGCGTAGAGCCGACTTTAATAGAAAAAGTTAAGGTTGCTTTCAAGCCACCCAACCGGGCAGGGATGATCGTATGAAGAAGAAAGTACAAGAAGGAGCTATTAGGGCGAGAATTGATGAAGAAGGAATACTTGAGTCCACTCTAGACTTTGTGTGTTCTAACGACTCGATTTGAAGTACAAGATTATGATGGAGGCACACAATACACCATTTGCAATCCATCACTGGAAGTACTAAAATGTATCGTGATCTTGACATACATTTTGGTGGAACAATATGAAGAGAGAGATTGCAAAGTTTATCTCGATGTGTTTAACTTGCCAGCGTGTAAAAGTAGACATCTAGTACCTAAGGGTCCGTTGCAACCACTTGAGATTCCGAAATGGAAGTGGGAACACATTACCATGGATTTCGATTTCGGGTCTTTCCTACGGTTTCTCAAGGCATCAATCTTTATTTGGGTTATTGTTGATAGATTAACAAAGTCCGCTCATTTCTTGCCAAATCACGGGAGACTTATTCCTTGAGCGTCTTCTTTAGTATATGCGTGAATGAGATTATGAGGTTGCATGGCATGCCGGTATCCATAGTTTGGATCGTGACCAAGATTCACTTCAAGATTTTGGGTTAGCTTGCAAAAAGCTATGGAGCGCAGATTTGCGATTTAGTTTGGCATACCATCCCCAAGCGGACGGACAATCGAGAGAGGACTATTCAAACTCTTGAAGATCTATTAAGACTCTGTGTCCTAGACTTCAAGGCGGTTGGGATAAGTATTTACCATTGGTGGAATTCTCCTACAACAACAGTTATCGAGCAAGTATAGGTGTGGCTCCATTTGAAGCATTATATGGGACGAAAATGTCGATTCTCTCAATATGTTGGGATGAGGTGGGTGAAGCAACATTGTTGGGACCCGAGTTAAATGCGATATGACTCTGAAAAGATCAAATGATTCGACAAGCGATACAAAGCGGCACAAGATCGACAAAAGAGTTATGCGGATCTTCATGAAAGGGCGTGGAATTTAGTGTGGGGATCATGTATTGTTGTTGAGTTGCTCCAATGGAAGGAGTTACAAGATTTGGGGGAGAGGAAAGCTCGATCCACGATTTATTGGTCCATTTCAAATTCTTGACCGAGTAGGAAATGTAGCTATAGACTTGCGTTACCTCAAGTATGTCTCGTGTTCATAATGTGTTTCACATATCATGCTTAAGTAAATATGTGAAAGACCGAACCACGTTATAGAATTAGAACCGGACGAAATAGTAGAAGACTTAACGTATGAGGAGGTACTGTCAAGATCTTGGATAGGAAGGAGCATGTCCCACGTGAAAGGTCATACCACAAGTTAAAGTTTTGTGGAGGAATCATCTTTATAGAGGAAATGACACTGGGAATTGGAAGCGGAAATGAAAGCGAGGTATCCTCACCTTTTTGAAACACAGTCGTCACGTCGATTTCGAGGATGAAATTTCATAAGGAGGGAGGTTGTAAGACCCCAATTTATTATTAATGAAATTTAATTTTCTCTATTTATTATTTTGAAATAGTAAGGGTTGATGTGATTAATGTGGATAGTTAGGGGTAAAATCGCAAATATTTTAAAATAAGCAAGTGGTTATAAAATATTCATTGTTGTCGGGGAATATTTGTTTGGTCGTGGAATATTAAATCTTTGGGGAATATTAAATACGACGGTCTTGACCATGTATGGGCCCTATAACGGAAAGCGATTGGATGAAGAAAGCGACAAATATAAGTTGGTTAAAAATAACTGGCGTAGTTATTACTGAATTAATCTTTGTTAAAATACTCGGTGGTTAAAACACAAGAAGTACGGTATTGCACCAATTATTGATTCTTACGTGAAGGCACTACTCAATAATGGTTACTGTAATTCTTATTCGTATTTTATTTTATTGATTCAATAATTCTTTGCGTTGATATTTTATATTCTTGTTGTTTGATAATTGTCATTACACAATATTTTTCATTATCGAAGCAATAATTCATATTATCGAATAATATTATTAGATAACATTATTGGCAATGTCTAGAAAGTTACATCTAAGGAGAGGTTTGGTCACCTAATTGCGCGCGATGAAGGAGAAATTCTTATTGGAAAGCCCCTGCTCACTGAGAAGCGCTTTGGTTGTCGATATTGTGATTACGTAATATTATTTGTGAATAATTAATTATTGATTCATATGATGAGAAAAATATTGATTTTATGTGGATATAGATGGAGAAAAATTTTAATGTGACAATTGTTGGAAAATTGAAATTTTATCTTTTACGATAAGATAATTCATTTAAATGTATTATTATATTTTAATAATATAATAATGGTGATATTTTTACAACGAATGTGGGATATATGAGTATCTGAGGAGGAAGAGTATTTTGTTGCAATAAATGTTTAAAACATGTTAAACTTGTCGGTGGACCCCATTTATTGGTTGAAATTTGATTATAGCTTTGTAAAATCCCAGATTTGTGGATTTGGAATTTCGATTTCTGTTTGGAATTTGGAAAACTTTCTTTCGTCGTAAAGTTGTAGAAGGGCTATTTATTATGAATTATTGAAGTTACGAAGCTCAAAATAATTGATTTTGGAAGTTTAAAATATTTTAAATAATAAAAACGTTTTTTGTTTGTTTTGTGGGCTACACCGTATGCATAATGAGTGAGATCAGATCTAGGAAGGTTGGTGTAGAAATCTTAATATATATATTAATATTTTATTAAATTTTTAACTTTGGTGTTCTAAGCATTTTCTATAAATAGGGTGTTTAGGTTAGAATTGAAAATCACACCGTAAGCTGAAGTTTCTCTCTCTATATTATCGGCGTATTCTTGTGAGTATTTTGAGTATACTTTGAGTATTTTTAGATGGTGCAAGTTCCCTTCAGACTATACCCAGTATTCAAATTAGAAGTCTAATCTTTCGAGGTAAGGGATATTATTTTTTTTTAAGTAATGATATTATTTCTTCAATATCATTATGTTAAAATATTGATCTGAAGTTTTTATCAAATTTGGAACTTTTGGTGTCGAGATTCTTATTCACGATATCGACATTATTCACGTATCGACACTATTCACGAATCTGACACTTTATTCATCGAAAAAAAAAATTTATTCTTTTTGTCCAAAATATCTATTTTGGATACTAGCTTTGATTGTATCCATGTTTTGATCATTCTTGAATTTTACACCACTATGATTATTTTTGAGGTATTTTTGAACATGGATAAAACAAAATCGAATCCTTAATCCTTAATCCTTGTCATTTTGTTTCTTTGGATTCGTTTCTTTAAAATATTTTCATCATCCTCGGTCTTAAATGATGATATTATTGAATATCTTTGGCTGTAGTGCAAAGATGAATGATTCTGAAGAATATATTTGGCGTAGTAGTGCAAAGATGAGCAGTGTTTAGATGAACATGACCAGTGATGAATATCTTTGGCACATGTAGTGCAAAGATGAATATTTGATTCGGATATATATTGATTGATGTTACTGGGGATAAAAGATAGGCGATGAACTTTTAAATTCATACATAGAAGATAGTAGTTTGCATTCTCTACTTAACTCTTCTAATGAATTATTATTTTCATTGCGAATATTGATTTAAAATTTATTTATCTATTGTATTCTATTAGATTTTTCCTATTGAAGACTAACGATAATTTGTTGTATATTATCTTAGTCATAATATTCTTTCTTGGGCTAGTTGAGCTCACCCTTTTCCTTTTGTTCCATTTTTCTTCTCGGGAGGCGAGAATATAGCGAGTGCAGTCGGAAGGGTATGGAATGAAGGTTCTAGAAAAGAGTTGTTTAGTAGTCCTCACCATTTTTGTAAAATAATGTATCAATAAATGTGATGAGGATTTATTTGAGTATAGATATTGTCTAGAAGATAATATTTGTATTCAAACTCACGAGTTTCTTGTTGTAATAATAAAGTTGTAGTTGTTTACATACCATGTATTGTAACTCGGAATGGGTGATGTATACCTATTTTGGGGCGCCACACGAACCACATTATTGAGTTAAAACCGACGAAATAGCGGAAGATTTGACGTATGAAGAGGTTCTGTTCAAATCTTGGATAAGAAGGAACATATTCTACGCTCAAGGTTATACCTCAAGTCAAAGTTTTGTGGAGGAACCACGATGTTGAGGAAATGACTTGGGAGTTAGAATCAAATGAAATCAAGGTATCCTTACCTCTTGACATACCAGTCGTACCTAATTTCGAGGGAAATTTCATAAGAAGAGGAGGTTGTAAGACCCCAACTTTTATAAATAAAGATGAATTTTCTATAAATATTATTTTGAATATTATGGAATAAATTTGATATAATGTTATAGTTGTGGGTAATATTTATAAATTTTGCAAAGTAAGCAAGTTGTTATAAAATATTCGTTTTGGTGGGAATATTCTTTTTATCGGGGAATATTAAACGACTACTCAATCATTGGTGGACCCCACAATGAAGTATTGTCGTAGTTAGAAAATGAAAAAATTATCTTTCTATAAAAATAATAGCAGAGGTGTTCTGCGTTAAAGCTGTTGAATTACCGTTAGTAAAAGTACAAAGAATGTCTGGCGTAGTTGTATAGTAGACACGATATTGATTATTGATGCTTACGTGGAGAAGTCACTCAAATTTATGCTCAATTATTCTTTATAGTAATTGATGCATCATATCTCTTATATTATTGATTCAATTATTGTCACGAGTATCATCAGATACTATGTTATTGTGGCGCCCCAAAATAGGTATACATCACCCATTCCGAGTTGTCAATACATGGATGCGTAAACAACTACAACTTTATTATTACAACGATGAAAGCTGTGAGTTTAAATACAAATATTATCTTCTGCATAATATCTATACTCAAATAAATCCTCATCACATTTATTGATACATTATTTTACAAAATGGTGAGGACTACTAAACAACTCTCTCTAGAACCTTCATTCCATACCCAGGCTAACTGTCTCGCTTATATTCTCGCCTCCCGAAAAAATGGAACAAAAGGAAAAGGGTGAGCTCAACTAGCTCATAAAGAATATTATGACTAAGATAATATACAACAAATTATCGTTAGTCTTCAACAGGAAAAATCTAATAGAATACAATAGACAACAAATTTTAAATCAATATTCATAATGAAATAATAATTCATTAGAAGAGTTAAGTAGAGAATGCAAACTACTATCTTCTATGTATGAATTTAAAAGTTCATCGCTCATCTTTTATCCCCTGTAACATCAATCAATATACATCTCGAATCAAATATTCATCTTTGCACTACTGGGCCAAAGATATTCATCGATTAATCATGTATTCATTTAAACACTGCTCATCTTTGCACTACGGGCCAAAGATATTCTTCGAGAAATCATTCATCTCAACACTGCTCATCATCTGCAGACTACGGGCCAAAGATATTTAATAATATCATCATTTAAGACCGAGGATGATGAAAATATTTTTAAAAAAGCGAATCCAATTGAAACAAAATGACAAGGATTAAGGATTAAGGATTCGTACTTTGTTTTATCCATGTTCAAAAATACCTCAAAAATAATCATAGTGGTGTAAAATTCAAGAATGATCAAAACATGGATACAATCAAAGCTAGTATCCGTAATAGATATTTTGGACAAAAAGAAGAAATTTTATTTTTCTATGAATAGTTCCAGATCGTGAATAGTCTTGCCGTACACGTGAATAGTAAATCTCAGACACCAAAAGATAGAAATTCTACAAAAAACATCTTCACATGACTTCATGAATAATACTCGTGAATAATAACTCGTGAATAGTAACTCATGAATAGTAACCTCGACATGAAAAAGTTCCAAATTTGATTAAAAGTTCCAACCAATATTTCAGCATAATGATATTGAAGAAATAATATCCTTTGAGAAGAAAATAACATCCCTTACCTCGAAAGATCAAGATTTCTATTTAAAAACAGGATATAGGCTATGACTTGGACTTGCAGTATAGCAATACTCAAACTATACTCAAAATACTCACAAGAATACGCTCGATAATATAGAGAGAAAACTTCAGTTTCGGTGTGATTTTCAATTCTAACCTAAGCACCCTATTTATAGGAAAATGCTTAGAACACCAAAGCAGAAAATTTAATAAAATATTAATATTAATATTACAAATTCCTACGCCCACTTTTAAGGATCTGAATTCAGCATTTACATCACATGCAAGACCCACCTTTAATGACAAAAACGTTTTTCATAATAAAAATAATTAAAACTTCCAAAATTAATTATTTTGGAGACTTGAACTTCAATAATTCATAATAAATAGCCTTTTATCAGAAAATTCGAATCTCATGCAAGTTTTTATAGGAAATTCAATTCTCTACAACTTTGCGGAAGAAAGTTTTTCCAAATTCCAAATAGAAATTGTAGAAATCCACAAAGCAGGCAATTTTACAATTTATAATCAAATTTCGATCAATAAATGGGGTCCCGCAAGTCATGTTTAACATGTTTTAAACATTTATTGCAACAAAAATACTCTTCCTCCTCGTATACTCATATATCCCACATTCGTTGTAAAAATATCACCATTATTATATTATTAAAATATAATAATATATTTAAATGAATTATTTTATCGAAAAAGATAAAATTTCAATTTTCAACAATTGTCACAATAAAAATTTTCTCCATCTATATCCACATAAAATCAATATTTTCTCATCATATGAATCAATAATTAATTATTCACAAATAATATTACGTAATCACAATATTGACAACCGAGCAGGTTTCAGGGAAAGAGGGGCTTTCAATAAGAATTTCTTCTTCTGGCCGCAATTAGGTGACCAAACCTCTCCTTAGACAGAACTTTCTAGATATTGCCAATAATATTATCTAATAATATTATTCAGATAATATGAATTATCGCTTCGATAATGAAAAAATCGTGTAATGACAATTATTGAAACAAACAAAGAATATAAAATATCAACGCAAAGAATTATTAACTCAATAAAATAATTTGAAAGAATTATTCGTAACCATTATTGAGTAAGTGCCTTCTTACGTAAGAATCAATAATTGGTGCAATACCGCCGTATATCGTGTTTTAAACCATAGGGTATTTTAACAAGATTAAGCTGAATAACTACGCCGTTATTTTTAAACAACTTATGTTTGTCGTTTTCTTCATCCAATCGCTTTCGTTATGGGCCCACACACATGGTCAATACTGGTCGCATTTAATATTCCTGACAAGATTGAATATTCCACGCACCAAACGAATATTCCCAAACAACAATGAATATTTTATAACCACCGCTTATTTTGAAATATTTGCATGATCTTACCCCTAACTATCCACATTAATCAAATCAACCCTTACTATTTCAAAATAATAAATAGAGAAAATTAAATTTCATTAATAATAAGTTGGGGTCTTACAACCTCCCTCCTTATGAAATTTCGTCCCTCCTCGAAATTTTCAGACGCATACAGTGTTTGAAAAGGTGAAGATACCTCGCTTTCATTTCGTTTCCAATTCCTGTGTCATTTCCTCTATATAGCATGATTCCTCCACAAAACTTTAACTTTGTGGTATGACCTTTCTTGGCGTAGGGACATGCTTCTTCCTATCCAAAATCTTGATGTGTACCTCCTCATACGTTAAGTCTTGGCTATCTCGTCCCGGTTTCAAACTCTATAACGTGATTCGGATCTTTCACATATTTATTTAAGTATGAGATATGTGAAACACATTATGAACACAAGACATACTCGGAGGTAACGCGAGTCTATAGGCTACATTTCCTACTACTCGGTCAAGAATTTGTAATGGACCAATAAATCATGGATTGAGCTTTCCTCTCTTCCCAAATCTTGTAACTCCCTTCCATGGAGCAACTCGCAACAATACATGATCCCCTACACTAAATTCCACGTCCTTTCGATGAAGATCCGCATAACTCTTTTGTCGATCTTGTGCTTGTTTGTATACGTTGTCGAATCATTTGGATCTTTTCGGTGAGTATATCGCATTTAACTTCGGGTCCCAACAATGTTGCTTCACCCACCTCATCCCAACATATTGGAGAAGCGACATTTTCGCCCATATAATGCTTCAAATGGAGCCACACCTATACTTGCACGATAAGCTGTTGTTGTAGGAGAATTCCACCAATGGTAAATACTTATCCCAACCGCCCTTGAAGTCTAGGACACGAGTCTTAATAAATCTTCAAGAGTTTGAATAGTCCTCTCGATTGTCCGTCTGGTTTGAGGATGGTATGCCGATCTAAATCGCAAATCCGTGCCCATAGCTTTTTTGCAAGCTAACCCAAAATCTTGAAGTGAATCTTGGGTCACGATCCAAAACTATGGATACAGTGCATGCCATGCAACCTCACAATCTCATTCACGCACATACTAAAGAAGACGTTCAAGGAATAAGTCTCCGTGTCGGCAAGAAATGAGCGGAGACTTGGTTAATCTATCAACAATAACCCAAATAGCATTGATGCCTTGAGAAACCGTAGGGAAGACCCGTAATCTAAATCCATGGTAATGTGTTCCCACTTCCATTTCGGAATCTCAAGTGGTTGCAACGGACCCTTAGGTACTAGATGCTCCGCCTTTACACGTTGACAAGTTAAACACATCGAGATAAACTTTGTAATCTCTCTTCATATTGTTCCACCAAAATGTATGTCGAAGATCACGATACATTTTAGTACTTCCGAGATGGATTGCAAATGGTGTATTGTGTGCCTCCATCATAATCTTGTACTTCAAATCAGAGTCGTTAGGAACACAAAGTCTAGAGTGGACTCGAAGTATTCCTTCTTCATCAATTCTCGCTTCAGGAATAGCTCCTTCTTGTACTTTCTTCTTCATACGCATCAGCTCCGGGTCGGTGGCTTGAAAGCAACCTTAACTTTTCTATTAAAGTTGGCTCTGTCGTATACTTGACATCATCGCACTGCTCCTCAAGATATGATCTTCTTCTACTCAACGCGTCACTACCACGTTCACTTTACCGGGATGGTATTGAATAGTGTGGTCGTAGTCTTTCAATAGTTCGAGCCAACGTCACGCCAAGATGTTGAGTTCCTTTTGAGTGAAGAAATATTTAAGGCTTTTATGGTCCGAATATATCTCCACTTTCTCCCATATAGATAGTGCCTCCATATCTTTAAGTGCGAAAACGATCGGCCGCTAACTCTAGATCATGAGTAGGATAATTCCTCTCATACTCTTTAAGTTGTCGCGAGGCATAGGCTATGACTTTCCCACGTTGCATGAGAACACATCCTAACCCTTTGCTCAAGCATCGTTTGAGATAACAAATCCATCCGAACCAGATGGTATTGTTAGAACAAACAGTCTTGAAATAAGTCTCCTCTTAAGCTCTTGGAAACTTTTCTCGATTCTTCGCTCCAAACGAATTTTGTATCCTTCCGAGTTAGCTGAGTTAATGGAGTAGCGATTCGAGAAAACCCTTCCACGAATCTCCGATAATAACCAAACTAAGCCCAAAAGTTACGCATTTTGGCCACCGAATTTTGGTTGCTCCCTAACTTTGTATTGCTTCAATCTTTGCGGGTCCACGGATATTCCATGTTTCGACACCACGCGGCCAAGGAATGCTACTTCCTCAAGCCGTAACTCGCATTTCTTCAATTTGGCATATAGTTTGTTTTCACGAAGCCTTTGGAGTACCGACTTCAAATGGTGCTCATGATCTTCACGACTTTTGGAATATATAAGGATGTCATCAATAAAGACAACAACAAAAACCGATCCAAATATTCCTTGAATACTTTGGTTCATCATATCCATGAAAGTCATAGAGCATTAGTCGATCCAAAGACATGACTAAGAATTCATAATGCCCATACCGAAGTTACGAAGGCGCGTCTTTGGAATATCCTCGATTCTAATCTTCAAATTGATGATATCCGTAAGCGAAGATCGATTTTTGAAAAGAATTGTGCCTTCTCGTGAATTGGTCAAACAAGTCATCAATACGAGGTAGAGGATACCTATTCTTGATGGTGACATGGTTCGATTCCCGATAGTCAATACAAAGTCGCATACTCCCGTCTTTCTTCTTTACAAATAAAAGCAGGAGCACCCCAAGGAGATGTCTTGGGGCCGAATGAAACCGATGTCCAACAATTCTCGTAGTTGGACCTTTAACTCTGAAGTTCAATAGGAGCCATTCGATATGGGGTTTTAGAAATGGGCTTTGTTTAGGTTCAAGATCAATAAAGAATTCAACTTCACGTTACGGGGGTAGACCGGAAGTTCTTCAGAAATACGTCAGAAAGTCAATAACAACAGGAATATTATTCAAATTTGGACGTGTCTTTATTCAAATCCATAACATGGGCTAAGAAAGCTTGACATCCGTTTTTCAATAAACGAATAGCTTTATGATTAGATATGACGGTGATTGATTTTAATGGTTTAGTTGCTTGAATCCGCATAACAGGTTGGTTAGGAATATGAAAACTAACAACCTACGAAAACAATCAATTTTGGCATGATGAGTAGTTAACCAATCAATCCCTAAAATCACATCAAAAGCAAGTATCTTTAAAGAGATAAGGTCAATGGGTAAGGTGATGGTGCCAACTTGAATCAAACAAGATTTATAAGCAAGTGGATGTGATGAAAGTTTCTCTAACGGAGTTTCCACGAGATAGGTCAAAGTCTAATTTCTCGAGTCAAGTTTAAACGTTGAGCACATGCGGGAGAGATAAATGAATGGGTAGACCGGTATCAAGTAAGGTATAAACTTCGCAAGAATTTATAAATAGCTTACCCGTGATAACCTCGTTTGGGGTTCTCGCATTATGACCGATCACAACAAACGCTTCTTCCCAAAATCGTTGACTTTGACTTTTCGGGATAGTCTTTTGAGTCACCGCCCCTCATTGAACTAGGTTTCGCCACCGCACAATCTCGAGCGATATGTCCTTCCTTTCCATAATTATAGCATACCTTGAAGCTGTTGTGGGGGTTTGGACCGATATGTCCCTCTTTTCCACATTTGTAGTAGATACGGTGGTGGTCGTTCTCCTCCTTAGAACCGATTGCACGCCAAGACTGTCGTCTTCACATGGTCGTTGTTAAATCTCCTCTTTTTAAAATCTCCTCCCGACTCGCTTCTTCTATTTTCATGGCCATGATTACCACCGAGTAATTACCATTTTGTCCATCCTTTTTTTCTCCATTTGGTTATCATTATTACATTGATCGCTATCTCGTACGATCCTCGGTTGTGGGTCCTCATTGACCGTATTTCTCGTTATCTCGCTCTAATAATTGAGCCTCATTTACAACATCCGAATAGAGAAAGTTTATGAGAAATGAGATATCCGACGTACGCCGGGTTTCAAACCTCTAAGAAACATCCCGTCATCGTTCCTCATTCTCCACCAAATGAGGTGAAAACGGATAACTCGCAAACTTTGCCTCGTCATCGAGACACCGCCATGTTGTTTTGCTCTAATCGATGAACTCCACTTCCTTCATATGACGAACACTTTCAGGAAAGTATTTGTCATTAAATAGTTTCAAACGCTTCCCAAGACATGCCGAGTGCGGTTTGGATGGGTACGCTTCACGACTCCCACCAAGAGTCGCCGCTTCACCACGAAACATAAAGGTGGCGAATGGAACCTTCGTTTTCCTCCGTGCATCCCAAGACATCGAATATCTTGGTAATTTGTTTAACCCATGTTTTCGCCATGATCGGATCCGGCTTTCCTTAAATTCGGTGGTCCCAACTCTTCAACGCTTTGGTTTGTGACAACCCGTGAATTGCTATCATTTCTCCTCAGATTTTGAACACGAGTCTCCTCGTCTCGATTTTGCATGAATCGCAAAAAGCTTCTAAACATCCCCTCGTTCATCATCTCGCTTTCGGTGGTGTTGTTCACGGGAGGAACATTGCAAACTGTTGCACGTTTCTCCTCGTTGGTGAGTATGAGCGTCTCCACGGTCCCATTTCCATTGTTAATATTCTCAACGACATTCTCAACATCGTCATAAAACAAGGGTTAATTAGGAAATCAATATATCACATAATATCCTTATATATCTTGACCAACTAAAAAATAAGCTTAGGTAGGACACACTAGTGGAAGGATTTACTCGTCTCTCCCTCCTAGTTCTATTCCCCGATCTCCGCCAAAGATCATATCCTAAGCTCGATACTAACCGCGACGCCCCAAAATAGGTATACATCACCCATTCGAGTTGTCAATACATGGTATGTAAATAACTACAACTTTATTATTACAACAAGAAAGCGTGAGTTTAAATACAAATATTATCTTCTGATAATATCTATACTCAAATAAATCCTCATCACATTTATTGATACATTATTTTACAAAAATGGTGAGGACTACTAAACAACTCTCTCTAGAACCTTCATTCCATATTCCCAGACTGCGTCGCTTATATTCTCGCCTCCCCGAGAAAAATGGAACAAAAAGGAAAAGGTGAGCTCAACTAGCTCAAGAAAGAATATTATGACTAAGATAATATACAACAAATTATCGTTAGTCTTCAACAGGAAAAATCTAATAGAATCTGATAGACAACAAATTTTAAATCAATATTCGCAATGAAATAATAATTCATTAGAAGAGTTAAGTAGAGAATGCAAACTACTATCTTCTACATGTATGAATTTAAAAGTTCATCGTCTATCTTTTATCCCCTCGTAACATCAATCAATATACATCGGAATCAAATATTCATCTTTGCACTACGTGCCAAAAGATATTCATCATTGGTCATATTCATTTAAACACATGTTCATCTTTGCACTACTGGCCAAAGATATTAATCGGTCAATATGTTCATCTCAACACTGCTCATCTTTGCTGACTTTGTGCCAAAGATATTTAATAATATCATCATTTAAGACCGAGGATGATGAAAATATTTTTAAAAAAGCGAATCCGGTGAAACAAAATGACAAGGATTAAGGATTAAGGATTAAGGATTCAGACTTTGTTTTATCCATGTTCAAAAATACCTCAAAAATAATCATAGTGGTGTAAAATTCAAGAATGATCAAAACATGGATACAATCAAAGCTAGTATCCGAATAGATATTTTGGACAAAAAGAAGAAATTTTATTTTTCTATGAATAGTTCCAGATACGTGAATAGTGCCAGATATCGTGAATAGTAAATCTCGACACCAAAAGATATAAATTCTAAAAAAACATCTTCACGCCATGAATAGACCGTGAATAATAACTCGTGAATAAGAACTCGTGAATAAGAACTCATTAATAAGTAACCTCGACATGAAAAAGTTCCAAATTTGATTAAAAGTTCCAACCAATATTTCAAAGATAATGATATGAAGAAATAATATCCTTTGAGAAGAAAATAACATCCCTTACCTCGAAAGATCAAGATCTTAAACAAAACACCGGATATAAAGGCTATGACTTGGACTTCAGACCGTATAAAGAATACTCAAACTATACTCAAAATACTCACAAGAATCAACTCGATAATATAGAGAAAACTTGAGTTTACGGTGTGATTTTCAATTCTAACCTAAGACCCTATTTATAGGAAAACGCTTAGAACACCAAAGAGAAAATTTAATAAAATATTAATATTAATATTACAAATTCCTACGCCCACTTTTAAGGATCTGAATTCAGCATTTACATCACATGCAAGACCCACCTTTAATGACAAAAACGTTTTTCATAATAAAAATAATTAAAACTTCCAAAATTAATTATTTGAACTCGAACTTCAATAATAATTCATAATAAATAGCCCTTTTATCAGAAAATTCGAATCTCGCAAGTTTTTATAGGAAATTCAATTTCTACAACTTTGCGTAAGAAAGTTTTTCCAAATTCCAAATAGAAATTGACCGAAATCCACAAACGGGCAATTTTACAAGTTTATAATCAAATTTCGATCCAATAAATGGGTTCACCGGCATATTTAACATGTTTTAAACATTTATTGCAAAAAAATACTCTTCCTCCTCAGTATACTCATATATCCCACATTCGTTGTAAAAATATCACCATTATTATATTATTAAAATATAATAATATATTTAAACGAATTATTTTATCTCAAAAAAGATAAAATTTCAATTTTCAACAATTGTCACAATAAAAATTTTCTCCATCTATATCCACATAAAATCAATATTTTTCTCATCATATGAATCAATAATTAATTATTCACAAATAATATTACTGTAATCACAATATCGACAATTGAGGTAGTTCCCCAGAAAGAGAAGAGGCTTAATAAGAATTTCTTCTACTTGGCTGCAATTAGGTGACCAAACCTCTCCTCAGATGTAACTTTCTAGATATCGCCAATAATATTATCTAATAATATTATTCAGGATAATATGAATTATTCGCTTCGATAATGAAAAATCGCCAGTAATGACAATTATTGAAACAACAAAGAATATAAAATATCAACGCAGTAATTATTAACTCGATAAAATATCGAGCAATAATTATCATGTAACCATTATCGAAAGTAGTCTTTTTTACGTAAGAATCAATAATTGGTGCAATAATGGTGTCTTCTCGTGTTTTAACCACCAAGTATTTTAACAAGATAATCTTGAATAACTACGTAGATTATTTTTAAACAACTTATATTTGTCGTTTTCTTCATCCAATCGCTTTTAAGTTATGGGTACACACACGGTAAGCTACTGGTCGTCATACGAATATTCTAAAACAGATTTAATATTCCACGACCAAACGAATATTCCCGACAACAATGAATATTTTATAACCACCGCTTATTTTGAAATATTTGCGATTTACCCTAACTATCCACATTAATCAAATTAACCTTACTATTTCAAAATAATAAATAGAAAATTAAATTTCATTAATAATAAGTGGGGTCTTTACGCTTATAGATTAAATCAATAATTGAGGCGATGAGTTATAAATGATTAATAATTGTTGAAAGATTAAATATGTGTTGATTAAAAATAAAATGATTTGTGGTAATATTTATTCAATCCTTGATGTATATAAAGAATTCATTATGAGGCGTTTGTAGTAAGTTTGATTATTTTACGGTAGTATATGTCATCATCTAAGAGTCTCTTTCATCGATAAGAATTTCCTTCGTCGATAAGTAATTACCTTTGTGAATAGTAATTACCTTCGTCGATAGTAATTACCTTTACTGGGCGTCGAACCACTGTCGTTTCACATTTGAGCGTCGCCGAACCACTTGTCGTTTTCATATTACGAGCGGCCAAACCACTTTTCTTTTCACATCATCAATAGGTCGTCCCACTGCTTTCATACGTGGCGGTCTTAAGTTTTAAATCTTCTATAACAGAGGCGCAGTCTTTCATTATTCTTCACTTAATTCATTCAGTTTATGTAGAGAGAAAGTATAGAGAATAAGAGAAAGAAGAAGAGTATTTTGTTCTACACTATTCTGCGAAGATTCAATCTCCTACCAAAAAGTAAGGGGTGTTATTATTTTTTATTCACGTAAGAGAGGCTGTTGTTATTCCATCGCTTATTATTCATTGGAATAACTCAGATCATAGCTTTCTTCTATCTTGGTGACATTCTTCTATTATACATTGGAACATCCATGTATGTGTTTTACACCTAATTCTGCCCGTTTTTTATTATTATTTTGTTGGAACATCCTGCTTTGTGTGTTTTACACCTAATTCGCAGTTTCATCTTTTTATTATTATTCTCATTGGAACATCCATCATGTGTTTCTGGGACGCTGGTTCCATTTTTTTTTATTATTTGGCTGGAATATTCTATCTGCAGCGTTTTACGGACCCTGCCCGTTATTTATTATTCATTGGAATAACTCGCGCTGTCTTGATCTATCGCATGCGTGGTGATTTCTTTTGTTATTCCATTCTTTATTATACCTGGGTTGGTTAAAACTTTGACTTCTTTCTTTCATGAAATTAGTGGAATATCCTCGATATTCAAGGCTTCATCCAAAGATCCTTTCATGGAAATATTCTTCTCAAGATTCTTGAATTTTACTTTCTACAAAGCGATGATCGTGTTGCCGATTTGGATGTTATTGGTTCTCAGATAAATTAATTCTTGAAGCTTTGTTTTATTGAATTCTTATATCATTGTCATCATCCCCGTATTTTATATTATGTTGAAAAGTAAATACGTGGCGAAATAGAGATAGATGGATTTGGTATGATTATACCGCAGGCTATTCGGTGTAATCACGGTAGTAATATTACAAATAAATGTGGTAAAAAATCTCAGCTACCGTAGTGCGTTGATGACAAAGTTGTTGTGATGATCACCACCATTAATGAAATACACAAATATTTCTTGGCCAGTAGTCTGAGAATAATTATAATACGCGATCTTAAAGAATATCGCTATCAGTAATCACGAGGGGTGATTCGATGATGTGGAATATTTATTAAAAGTTCAATCTCAAATTTATAATAAATGATGAAAAACCTTTAAATCATAAAAGATAAGTAGATTTTATTTTTTCTTGATTTCTTTTAATGGATTCTTCTTTTAATGGATTCTTTGGTTCAAACGTAGTTTAAACTTGATGTTCATTATATTTTATCGGTTTTAATGTTGTGAAATTTAACGATAATTTATTCTGCATTATCTTGGTATAATATTTCTTCTTGAAATTTATTGAAATTTCACCCTTTCTTTCATTTATTCTCTTGCGAAATGAGAATATAGTTGGGACGAAATGGGGAGCGGAGAATTGGTGCAGTAGGATAAAGATTAGTAGTCCTCACTATACGTGAAATAGTGTGATAATAATTGTAATGAAATTTCCTTTTGAGTTTGTATGATCTACAAAGAGATAATATTGTATTAAACTCATTTATATCGATCAGTATTACTACTTACGATTATATTAGTAAGTTGTATTTAAATTACATAATGTATTCATTACCCAAGATGGGTGATGATACTAATTTTGAGGGCGTCACAATAATGACAATAAAGTTTTTATTTTATTTTTTATAAAAAAGAGATTAATAGTTGTTTTAACTCAATTCTGGGGGCTGGAATTGGATAAATTAATTTGACAGGATGAATGATCTCACATATTTCAATATAAGATTAGGGATTTTAGAGCATCTCTAGCAGATGAATTATCTGTTGAATTATATTTAGTTCATATAACATCAACAGATGTCCGACTATCATATGGACTATAATATAAAATAAATAAAATAATTAATGAATTCAAAAAAATTCATTCCAACTAATTATATTCCATCTAAAAATAAATTAAAAAATATTATTAATAAAAAAACAAAATCAAGTATAATAAAAATACATATTATTATTAACAAAATACTTATGATTGCTAAATATTGAAATAATTGATTGAAAGATATAAAATGTTATTTTTATAGATTTTTTATGTTTTGATTATTATACATATATTTTTTTGTATTTCAAATTATTACATATTTTTTATAGTTGATTAATGTATTGAATTATTTTTTTTATTCTTCCCACTTCGTTTTCTTCATCTCCTTTTTTTTTTTTTTCTATCCTCTCTTCTATTTAATAATATTAAAATTATAATCCATGAAATTTTCGTAAATATAATCCATATGCGGAGCAAAATCTACTTTCTAGACTAAATATAGTCTACAGATTTTATGACCCTTATTTAACTCCTGACCACTTGAGTAATTTGTTAGGCTTAATTTATTTTGCAAAATAATACTCGATTCTCTTGAGCAAACAAGTTCTGTAGCGAGACTCAAACATATACACGTAGAGGAAAAGATGCAAAAAATCACGATGTTTACTGCGGATGTCCCACTTTCACCCTAAACTAATTTTTTTCCAAAAGCATTCTTTAACGTTATATTTTTGAAATGTCTTCTTCGCCATTTAATGTAATTTTTTTTAAAAGCGGAACTTTTAAAAAGCAGTTTTTTAAAAAAATATAATTTTTAAAAGCACTTTTTAAAAAAAACAAATTTTTAAAACAACCTTTTTAAAAAAACAATTTTTTAAAAAAATAATTTTTTAAAAAGCTAACTTTTTAAAAGCAGCTTTTTTAAAAAAAAATAGATTTTTTAAAAATGTTTTTTTTTTAAAAAACAGAATTTAAAAAAACAGAATTTAAAAAAAACAAAACTTTTTAAAAGCAATTTTTAAAAAAATAGATTTTTTAAAAGCAAATTTTTTTAAAAAACAGAATTTTAAAAAAACAGAATTTTTTAAAAACAAATTTTTTAAAAATCAAATTTTTTAAAAAACAGAACTTTTTAAAGCAGTTTTTTTAAAAAAAATAGATTTTTTTAAAAACACCTTTTTAAAAGAAGAAGAATTTTTAAAAACAGTTCTTTTAAAAAAAAACAGAATTTTTTAAAATAGATTTTTTAAAAAATAAATTTTTTAAAACAAATTTTTAAAAAAACGGAACTTTTTAAAAGAAGATTTTTTTAAAAAATAGAATTTTAAAAAAACATATTTTTTTTAAAAAAGGAACTTTTTAAAAACAGTTTTTTAAAAAACAGAATGTTAGTATTTTAATATTTTTAAATTTATTTTTTTAGTATTTTAATATTTTTTTAATTAATTTGATGTAAATATGTTATGTTTTGAATTTTAGTATTTTGATTAAATGATGTAAATATGTTATGTTTTTTTTATTTTCAATTTTAGTATTTTTATTTTGATTAAATGATATATATTATTTTATTTAAAATTTTTATTATATTTAAGACGCCACGTCATCATTTTTTAATTTGTTCATTTTTTCTTAATGGCGAAGTAAGCTTGACCCAAAAATGTAATGTTAAAAGTCTTTTAAAAAAAATTAGTTTAGAGTGAAAGTGAGACATCCGTGTAAATATTAGGGTTTTTTTTTGCACCTTTGCCCTATACATGTACTACTGGAGTACTTACTATAAACATATAAAGAAGAAAGAGAAGCATAACGAGAAGAAGAATAATTAATACTAGTATATAAGTAATAAAGATAAATGAGTGAATTGAATTCATCAATTTTCTCATACACTAATCTTATCCATCTCTCTCCTAAGAGCATTAGCTCTCACCAAGCTTCCAACCGTATTCACAGCCAACTTCAAATCCTCCAACGGATTCCCCGGTGCCACCTTCTTATACAAATAGCTATCGAATGTCATCTTCTGCACATACTCATCCGCACACATCTCTACAAACGCCTCCCTCGCCGGATTCGACCGGTAAAACACCTTCTGCAAAATATCAAGCACCTTATATGTCGGCCAATACGTCTTGTCCCATTTCTCCAAATACTTCCTCAGATCCGCCTCCTCCACCATTCTCTTTCCATTCTCCGATCCCTCCACTATAGCCTCCGCGCACATCCTCCCGCTCTTCGCCGCAAAATATATCCCCTCGCCGGAGCACTTTGTAACGTACCCCGCCGCGTCTCCGACCAACGCCACCCGATCGGCCAGCCTTTTCGGTCGTGGGTGCTCCGGAATTGGATGGGCTTCCACTCTGATAATCTTCCCGCCTAATATCTTGTCCTTGGCTCTGAGGCGAGTAGCCAGCTGAAACTTTTTTATGTCACTTTTATGGGTGACTGTCCCGGTCCCGACGGCCACGTGATCACATTTAGGAAAGACCCAGCCGTAAAAATCTGGTGACACGTCGTCGCCAACGTACATTTCGGCCAGGTCTTCATAATACTGCATTTTGTCGTCGGGGATTTTTATACGTTCTTGAAACGCAATGGCGTACTCGTAATCTCCGGCGCCGATGGATTTGGCGACGCGGGAGTTTGCACCGTCTGCGCCAATGATGGCATCGACTTCGAGAGTCTGGCGCTTACCACTGGCGCCGGTTTTGCCGTCGTAGGCGGTGTAGTGAAGGACGTACGGGGCGGTTGCTGCCGCTGGCATGTCCATTTTGAGAAAGAGTCCGTTGATGATGGTGGCGCCAGAGGTGGAGGCGCGATCGCGGAGGTAGGCGTCGAGGACTTCACGGCGGACCATACCGATGTACTCGTGGGGTTTCAGGGTTTGACCGATATCAACAGCGACGTTTGACGGGGAAATCATCTTCATCTTGGTGACTCGGCGGTCTATGATGTCTAATGGAAGGTCGAATTCTCCAACCATGCAGAGGGGGATGGCGCCGCCGCATGGTTTGCAGTTATCCATCTTACGCTCGATAAGGAACGTCTCGATGCCACCTTTGGCGAGGGATTCTGCGGCTGCGCCGCCGGCAGGTCCGCCTCCAATGACGGCGACACGGAGATTACGGCCGGTGACTTTGGGGCTGAATTTTCCCGCGGAGATGCTGAGTGGGCGGTAGGCCTGGGTGGAGATTGGGTTGGAGAGGGCAATGAGGTGGTGTTGGGTAGTTTCCGGCAACTTTTGGCGGAGACCAACGAAGGTTTTGAGGGCTATAGAGGCGGCCATTGGGGGAGTTGGTGGAGAGTGAGTGTGGGGGGTGTGGGGAGTTTTATTGTTTGGTTGGATATGGTTGGTGATATGTGGGGGAGTTTGGAGCGTTGGATTTGAGGGATGGAGGGTGTAGATATGATATGGATAATGAAGAGAGATTTCTTGGTATTGTGTTTGTCTCTTATCGAAGCCTTTTACTTTTACAGTGTGTCAGTTGTGATCTTGCATGTGTTTAAGTGGACTATATGGAGCCACGTGGGTGTGTTAGAGTACTTGTGGTTTAAGTGCTCTTGCTCAGTAGTTGTTTACACAGACACCACCCATTACTACTCCAAACCTAAAGGGGATAAGATTTAAAAATGCTCTTGATTTTTATCGTAATGTCTATTGAGCATTTTATATATTTTTTTTGTCCAAAAATATTTTTAACGTTATAATTTTAAGGTCAATTCTACCTCTGCCGTTGATAGACAAGTCAAATAGACAAACGAAGTTAACAGTTGGACATATTTTGCTGATATGTTAAATAATGTTATAGGCTGATTTTTTATTTTGAGATATCCTAATATATAGGCTACTTACTATTTATAAAATTTAGTTGGTTCATTATTTTATTTTTACGCTTCTTATAATAAATATTCAACAATTACTCTTTTTTGAAGAAATAACCTTCAATATCATTATTTTTATCACCACATTTAATATTGTTGTATTTTCGATAAAGTTAATTCAATTTTTGCGCTTTCTTAGTTTAATATATTTGTGTATAAAAACAATTATACCAACAATCAACGAAGTTAAGAGTTTTAATGTGATAAGTAAGAGTAATTAATTTATTCATTAATTACATATTAAGGGATATGAAAATTTTTTGTTAAAATTAACTTAAACCGATTTTCTTAAACTATAATAAAAAAAAAATCACCATACATACTATGGGATGGAGGGAGTAATATTTTATATATATTTGATAATTTATTTATTATGTGTATTTTATTAATAAGTTTTATTTATTAATAATTGTATTGTATAAAATGACTCCACCACCACCACCACCGCCACCACCACCACCAGTCCACCATTAGGGACATCAACACCACCAACAAAATTCAGATCCGTATAATTCACTAACAAAATTCAGATCATCACCAACAAATTCACCACATATACATACAAATCCACCCAATCTATCAATACTACAAAAATCTACCCGATCTACTTGAAAATTTATTACTTGAAAATTAATAACAAAATTAAAGAAAGAAATCACGATAAATTGTCGGGACCGAGGACATCACTGTAGCATTAGGGAGAAAATAAATCGGAGAAGATAACCACAATAGAAGAAGGCATAAAAGCATTGCTTACCATCACAACTTTAATTTCCCACTTAAGCGAATTAACACAGATGTCAGACACACACACATCACTTCGCATAGTGTAATAGGAACATTCATCTACAAAAGTATCATTAAATGAAAACTACATATTGCAAGAGCTTAAAAGGGAGAAAAAAGACATGAAAAGCATATCCAAATCACTGTAGCATTAGGGAAGAAATAAATCGGAGGAGATAACCACAATAGAAGAAGGCATCATCGAGACACCAACATTAGAGCTCAAAAATCAATTAAGACCACTATGGATGATAAATCGAAAACTCTTCAAGCATCAGATTTGAAAAAAAACTCTTCAAACATCAGATATGTTTCGGATTAATGTCTTTGCGGCTTCAATTTCTTCAACTCCTGGTCTTTTCGGTAAGGATCTGTGAATTCTCGTGATTTCTTCCACCACCTCGTCGATTGATTTCGGAGATGATGATTCCATTTCTGTTGAATTCTCGAAATACCCAGAATTATAAACAAATATCCCAGTAAAAGGTTTAACAGATTAATATTTAGTAAAATAATTTTAGTATTTTAGTATTTTTTTAATTAACAAAATAATTTGAATTTTAGTATTTTAGTATTTTTTTAATTTGCTTTTTTTAGTATTTTAGTATTTTTTTAATTAGTATTTTAATATTTTTAATTAGATTTTAGTATTTTTTAATTAGTATTTTAATATTTTTTTAATTAGTATTTAGTATTTTAATATTTTTTAATTAGTATTTAGTATTTTAATATTTTTTTAATTAGTATTTAGTATTTTTTAATTAGTATTTTAATATTTTTTTAATTAGTATTTAGTATTTTTTTAATTAGTATTTTTAGTATGTGGCAGCCACGTAAGCAATTTGGACGGATGTTAGTCTATTTGGCATGTCTGTCAACGACAGGGGTACAATCGACCTAAAAATTGTAACGTTAGGGGTAATTTTGGACAAAAAAAAGAGTATAGGGTGCTCGGTAGACATCGCAGTAAAAGTCAAGGGCATTTTTGACCATTCTCCCATATCTAAAGAGTCCTTCTACATGGACATTTTTATTGGACATATTTATTGGACAATTTCAGTTTTTTTTTTCTTCTTGTTACTCTCAAAAAATGTATTGTATTTATTTTAACAGAAATTTTTATAAAAATATAGTATTTTAAGTGTAATTTAGATACATATACAAAAACAAGGTTATAACCCTGTTAAAATAAATACTATATATTTTTTAAGAATCACAAAAAAAATAATTAAAAATGTCCAATTTTCCGGTCTAATAAACTGGTCTGCCTAGACTTTTCCATATCTAAAGGAAAGGGGAGCTAGCTAGCTGCAATTAAGGAAATGAAATTAATATTTTTATAACTTTTTTTTTTAATTTTTTTTTACCTGGAGTGTGATATATTGCGACGATTTTTATATAAAAATATTATTTTTTATTATGAATTTATCTGTTTCTTTAAGAAATTATTGTTATTCGAAAAATAAATGGCAAAACTAATGATTTGGCCACCAAAATTGGCACATTTTCTTGAATACCCGATTGAACTTTTAATTTTTCAAATTAAGTCACTGAACTAATTTTTATTTTTAAATTGGGTCATTCCGTTAAAAAATTTAACAGACGTTAATTTTTTTGTCTCACGTACCGACGTGTAAAAAAAAACAAATATTGCTTATGTGGCAAAAAAAATCAAAATAGATTTTAAAAATAAAAAAATTAATATTTTAAAGTTTTAAAAATAACAAAAACATAATAAAATATAACAAAAAATACGATTTTAAAAAATAGATTTTTTAAATAAATCTATTTTTTAAAAACATCTTTAAAAAAGAAGTTTTTTTTAAAAAAATATTTGTTTATTAAAAAATTTGTTTTTTTTAAAAAATCTATTTTTTGAAAAAACTTTTTTTTTTAAAATATGTTTTTTAAAAATATCTATTTTTTAAATATATTTTTTAAAAAATCTATTTTTTAAAAAAAACTTCTTTTAAATTTTGTATTTTTAAAAATCTATTTTTTTAAAAAATCTGCTTTTTTAAAAAATCTACTTTTTTAAAAAAAATTATGTTTTTTTAAAAAATCTGTATTTTTTTGTTTTATTTTATTATGTTTTTGTTATTTTTAAAACTTTAAAATTTTAATTTTTTTATTTTTAAAATTTGTTTTTGATTTTTTTTTGTCACATAAGCAATATTTTTTATTATTTTTTTGTCACATCAACGCCAACGTAGACAAAAAAATTAATGTTTGTCATTTTTTTAACGGAATGACCCAATTTGAAAATAAAAATTAGTTCAGTGACTTCATTTTAAAAATTAAAAGTTCAATCGTGTATTCAGTAAAACGTGTCAACTTTGGTGGCCAAATCATTAGTTTTGGCAAAAATAAATAAAAGGTTATATTTCGTAAGTGAAATTTGAATTTTGGCTACATTTTAGTGGGTGTTTGATAAAAACTGAATGAATCTAAATTTGAATCTGAATCTGAATGAGCTGAATCTGAATCTGAATGAGTTGAATCTGAATCTGAATGAAAAAAATTGTTTGATAATTGACATGTCTGGAACATCTGAATGACAAAAATTTATTATTTTATCCCTCTAAAAAAATTTAAAACTATTGTAAATTTATTTAATATTACTTAATATAATAGTTAATATTTTTTTAAAATTCTTAATTTTTTTTTACTTCATTCAACTGCTCATTCTGCTAAGAAAATCTGACTTAGCCATTTCAGCTCGTCTATTTTACCGATTCAGCCATTCAGATGAAAACAAACGCATTAACCGATTCAACAATTCAGATTTAGCTCCATTCAACTCTAAACAAACACCTCCTTAGTCTCAACCGCTTCTTGAATAGAATACATATATCTAGGTGAGTGAGATTCATTGGATTAAGGTTAGTTTGTCAATATTGAGGCCCAGAGCCAGAAATGTGACGCCCCCAAAATAGGTATACATCACCCATCCCGAAAGTAAATCAATAACGTGGTACGTAAACAACTACAACTTTATTAATACAACATATAAATCTGTGAGTTTAAATACAAATATTGTCATCTAGACAATATCTATACTCAACTATGTCCTCAATACAATTATTGATACATTATTTTACAAAAATGGTGAGGACTACTAAAACAACTTCTAGAACCATCATTCCACACCCCGACTGCATTTCGCTACATTCTCGCCTCCCGAGAAGAAAAATGGAACAACAAGGAAAAGGGTGAGCTCAACTAGCCCAGTAAAGAATATTATGACTAAGATAATATAAAACAAATTATCGTTAGTTTTCAACAGGAAAAATTTGATAGAATATAATGTACAACAAGTTTCAGATCAATATTATAATGAAAATAATAATTCATGTAAGAGTTACGTAGAGAATGAATTCTACTATTATCTATGAATTTAAAAGTCCATCATCAATATTTTATCCTCGTAACATCAATCAATATTCATCTTGAATCAAATATTCATCTTTGCACTATGTGCCAAAGATATTCATCGATCGATCATGTTCATCTCAACACTGCTCATCTTTGCACTACTACGCCAAAGATATTCATTATAAAATCATTTATCTTTGCACTACAAAGCCAAAGATATTCAATAATATCATCATTTAGGACCGAGGATGATGAAAAATATTTTAAAGGAAACGAATCCAAATGAAACAAAAGAATAAATATCAAGGATTCAGATTAAATATTATTTCATGTGTCAAAAATACCTCATAAATAATCATAGTGAAGTAAAATTCAAGAATGATCAAAACATGGATACAATCAAAGCTAGTATCCATAATAGATATTTTGGATGAAAAGGAAGAAAAATTTATTTTTCAATGAATGAAGGTCAGATTCATGAATACAGGTCGATACGTGAATAGTAACCCCGACACAAAAAGTTCCAAATTTGATTAAAAGTTCAGATCAATACTTTAAGATAATGATATTGAAAGAAATAATATCATATTAAAAAAAAAATAACATCCCTTACCTCGAAAAGACTAAGACTTCGATTGGAATACTAAATATAGTTCAAGGAACTTCAGATCAGATAAAGAACACTCAAGGTATCAAAATACTCACAAGAATACGCCAATATATCGAGAGAGAAATAGAGAAAACTTTAGTTTTTCGGTGTGATTTTCAATTCTAACCTAAAGACCCTATTTATAGAAAATGCTTAGAACATCAAAGCGTAGAAAATTTAATATAATATTAATATATTTATCAAATTTTCCTTAGCCCACCTCTAAAAATCTGTTTTCAGCACTTTGCACATGTTAATGATGTCCACAAAATACAAAAAAACATTTTTTATCAAATAAATAAATAAAACTTCTAAAAATCAATTATTTCGGAACTTCAGAACTTCAATAATTCATAATAAATAGTCCTTTTATCAGAAAAATTCAAACCACATGTCCTTTTCATAGGAAATTTCATTCTCTACAACTTTTTAGAAGAAAGTTTTTCCAAATTCCAAACAGAAATTGACCGAAATCCACAAACGGATAATTTTACAAGCTATAATCAAATTTCGGTCAAGAATTGGGTTCACCCGACACACAAAACATGTGTTAATCATTTAATGCAACAAAAATACTCTTCCTCCTCATATACTCATATATCCCACATTTATTGTAAAATATCACCATTATTATATTATTAAAATAATATATTTAAATGAATTATTTTATCAAAAAAAGATAAAATATTAATTTTCAACAATTGTCACATTAAAAATTTTCTCATCTATATCCACATAAAATCAATATTTTTCTCATCATATAAATCAATAATTAATTATTCACAAATAATATTACGTAATCACAATATCGACAACCGGTAGTAGCTCCTCAGAAAGAGGGTTTTCCAATAAGGATTTCTCTCATCAAGCGTAAGCAATTAGATGACTCAAACCTCTCCTTGTATGTAACTTTCTAGACATCGCCAATAATGTTATCTAATAATATTATTCAAATAATATGAATTATTGTCCGATAATAGAAAAAATATCGTGTAAATGACAATTATTAAAACAACAAGAATATAAAATATCAACGCAACAATTATCAATCAATAAAATAAAATATCAACAAGAATTATCATGTAACAATTATCGAGTAGTGCTTTCACGTAAGAATCAATAATTGGTGTAATATCGTGTGTACATCCGTTGTTTTAACCCACGGGTATTCCAACAAGATAATCTGTGAATAACTACCGTTATTTATAACCAACTTATTCGCTCGCTTTCTTTCATCCAATCGCCTCATATGGGGGCCCACACAAGGTCGCTACCGTTGCATTTAATATTCCCGACAAAGAAAATATTCCACCACCAAACTAATATTCCCGTCAACAATGAATATTTTAAAACCACTGCTTGTTTGAAATAAATCATGATTTTACCCATAACTTACCATATTAATCAAATCAACCCTTACTATTTCAAGATAATAAATAGAGGAAATTTAATTTCATTAAATAATAAGTGGGGTCTTACAACCTCCCTCCTTATGAAATTTCGTCCTCGAAATCGACGACGCATACTGTGTTTCAAAAGGTGAGGATACCTCGCTTTCATTTCCGCTTTCCAACTCCCAAGTCATTTCCTCTATAGCATGGTTCCTCCACAAAACTTTAACTTCTTGTGGTATGACCTTTTGTGCGTAGGGACATGCTCCTTCATATCCAAGATCTTGACAGGTACCTCTTCGACGTTAAGTCTCTACTATCTCGTCCTGGTTCTAACTCAATAACGTGGTTCGGTCTTTCACATATTTACAAAGTATGATATGTGAAACACATTATGAACACGAGACATACTCGGAGGTAACGCGAGTCTATATAGCTACATTACCTACTTGGTCAAGAATTTGAAATGGACCAATAAATCATGGATCGAGCTTTCCTCTCTTCCCTAATCTTGTAACTCCCTTCCATGGGGCAACACGCAACAATACACGATCCCCAATACTAAATTCCACGTCCTTTCGATGAAGATCCGCATAACTCTTTTGTCGATCTTCTTGCGCTTTGTATACGTTGTCGAATCATTTGGATCTTTTCCAGTAGTCATACGCATCAACTCGGGTCCCAACAATGTTGCTTCACCCACCTCGTCCCCAACATATCGGAGAGAGCGACACTTTCGGCCCATACAATGCTTCAAATGGGGCCACACCAATGTCTTGTCTCGATAATCTGTTGTTATAGGAGAATTCCACCAATGGTAAATACTTATCCTAACTCCCTTTGAAGTTCAGACACACGAGTCTTAATAAATCTTCAAGAGTTTGAATAATCCTCTCGATTGTTCGTCTGCTTCGAGGATGGTACGTCAACTAAATCAGAATCCGCGCCCATAGCTTTTTTGCAAGCTAACCCAAAATCTTGAAGTTAATCTTGGGTCACGATCCCAAACTATGGATACCGGCATGCCATGCAATCTCACAATCTCATTTACATACATACGAAAGCAAGACGCTCAAGGAATAAGTCTCCGATGACGGCAAGAAATGAGCAGACTTGGTTAATCTATCAACAATAACCCAAATAGCATCGATGCCTTGAGAAACCGTAGGAAGACCCGTAACAAAATCCATGGTAATGTGTTCCCACTTCCATTTCGGAATCTCAAGTGGTTCTGAATGGACCCTTAGGTACTTGATGCTCCGCCTTTACACGCCGACAAGTTAAACACGTCGAGATAAACTTTGCAATCTCTCTCTTCATATTGTTCCACCAAAATGTATGTCAAGATCACGATATACATTTTGGTACTTCCAGATGGATCGCAAATGTGTATTGTGTGCCTCCATCATAATCTTCAGACTTCAAATCGAGTCGTTAGGAACACAAAGTCCCGAGTGGACTCAAGTATTCCTTCTTCATCGATTCTCGCTCGCCGAATAAAGCACCTTCTTCACTTTCTTCTTCTTCATACGCGACGACCTGCCCAGGTGGCTCGAGCAAACCTTAACTTTTCTATTAAAGTTGGCTCTATACATATATTTGACATCATCGCACTCGTTCCGTGATATGATCTTCTACTCAACGCGTACCTACCACGCTCGCTTTTCCGGTGATGGTATCAATAGTGTGGTCGTAATCTTTCAACAACTCGAGCCAACGTCGTTGTTGCATGTCGAGTTCCTTTTGAGTGAAGAAATATTTGAGGCTTTTATGGTCAATATATCTCCACTTTCTCCCCATATAGATAGTGCTTCCAGATCTTTTAGCGTGAAGACGATCACGCTAACTCTAGATCATGAAGTAGGATAATTCCTCTCATATTCTTTTTAAGTTATCGCGAGGCATAAAGCTATGACTTTCCCACGTTGCATGAGAACACATCCTAACCCTTTGCTCAAGCATCATCAGAGATAACAAATCCATCCAAACCAGATGGTATTGTTAGAACAGTCTTAAATAAGTCTCTCTTAAGTTCTTGGAAACTCTTCTCGCATTCCTCGCTTCCAAACGAAATTTTGTATCCTTCCGAAGTTAGCCGAAGTTAATGGAGTAGCGATTCGAGAAAACCCTTCCACTAATCTCCGATAATAACCATACCAGCCCGAAAAGCTACGACTTTTGGCCACCGACTTCTGTTGTTCTAACTTTCAGATTGCTTCAATCTTCTTCACGGGTCAACAGATACTCCATGTTTTGACACCACGCGCCAAGGAATGCTACTTCTCAAGCCGTAACTCGTGATTTCTTTAACTTGGCATATAGCTTGTTTTCACGAAGCCTTTCGAGTACCAACTTCAAATGGTGCTCATGATCTTCACGGCTTTTGGAATATATGAGGATGTCATCAATAAAGACAACAACGAACCGATCCAAATAATCCTTGAATATACTTGGCTCATCATATCCATGAAAGCCGCAGGAGCATTAGTCAATCCAAAAGACATGACTAAGAATTCATAATGCCCGCATCGAGAGTTCTAAAGGCGCCTTTGAATATCCTCGGTTTATAATCTTCAATCGATGATATCCGTAACTAAGATCGATCTTTGAAAAGAATTGCTTCTTCAGAATGGTCAAACAGTCATCAATACGAGGTAGCGGATACCTATTCTCGATGGTAACATGGTTCAATTCGATAGTCAATATAAAGTCGATACTCCCGCCTTTCTTCTTTACGAATAAAACAGAGCATTCCAAGGAGATGTACCAGATTTAATGAAACCGGCGTCCAACAACTCGTAGTTGGACCTTTAACTCCTCAAGTTCAATAGAGCCATTCGATATGGGTTTTAGAAATGGGCTTTGTATGTGCTCAAGATCAATAAAGAATTCAACTTCACGCTCGGGGTAGACCGGAAGTTCTTCAGAAACACGCCAGAAATTTACTAACAACAGAATATTATTCAAATCGACGTGTCTTTATTCAAATCCATAACATGGGCTAAGAAAGCTCGACATCCGCTTTTTCAATAAACGAATAGCTTTTATGACTAGATATGACAACAATTGATTTTAGTGGGTTTAGTTGCTTAAATTGCAAACAGTTGGTTAGGAATATGAAAACTAACAACCTTATTTAAAATAATCAATTTTGGCATGATGAATAGTTAACCAATCAATCCCTAAAATCACATCAAAAGCAAGTATCTTTAAAGAGATAAGGTCAACAGTAAGGTGATGGTGCTAACTTGAATCAAACAAGATTTATAAACAAAGTGGATGTGATGAAAGTTTTCCTAATGGAGTTCCCAGATAAATCAAAGTCTAATTTCTCCTGAGTCAAGTTTAAACGCTGAGCACAAGTAGAGAGATAAATGAAAGCACCAGATCAAGTAAGGTATAAACTTCGCAAGAATTAATGATTAGCTTTACCCATGATCACCTCGTTTGGGTTCTCGATTTTGACCAACCACGATAAACGCGTCTTCCAGAACCGCTGACTTTGACTTTTTTCGGGACAACTTTTGAGTCACCGTCCCCCCCGGACTTGGTTTCGCTTATCGCATAATCTCGAGCGATATGTCCTTCCTTTCCACAATTATAACATACCTTGAACTGCTAGGGCAATTTGGATCGATATATCCTTCTTTCCCGTGACTTATAAGATATGACCGGTGGTCGTTTCTCCTCCCTTAGAACCGGTTGTTCATTGCGGTGTCGACGCTCTTCACACGGTCATCATTAAATCTCCTCATTTTAAAATCTCCTCCCGACTCGCTTCTTTCTATTCTCACGGCTACGACTACCACCAGAGTGGTTACCATTTTTGTCCGTCTTTTTTCTTTCTCCATTGGTTATTGTTATTCGTTGACTAATATCTCCAAGATGATCCTCGGTTATGGTCCCTCGGTTGAACGTACTCGTTATCTCGCCTAATAATTAAGCCCTATCGACAACATCTCGAATAGAGAGAAAATTTATGAGAAATGAGATATCGACGATGTCGGGTTTCAAACCTCTCGTAAACATCCGCGCCATACGCTCCTCATTCTCCACCAAATGAGGTGCAAAACCGATAACTCGCAAACTTTGCCTAAGATCGACACCGCCATGTTATTTTGTTCCAGTCTAATAAACTCCACTTCCTTCATACGATTTAATACTTTCGTGAAAGTACTTGTCTATTGAAACAGCTTTCAAACGTCTCCCAAGACATGCCGAAAGTACCGGATGGGTACGCTTTCACGATTCCCACCAAGTAATTTGCCTCATTACGGAACATAAAAGTAACGAATGGAACCTTCGTTTCTTCCGCATCCCAAGACATCGAATATCTTGGTAATTTGTTTGACCCACGTCTCGCTTTTTAATCGGATCCGCTTCCTGCGTAATTATGGTGGTCCCAACTTTGAATCTGCCGCCGTGACAAATCGTGCGGCGTTATTATCATTTCCACACCAGATTTTGTGCACGAAGTCTCCTCATCTCGATTTTGCATGAACCGCAAAAAACTTCTAAACATCCCGCTGTTCATCATCTCGTCATGGCGTTGTTTCACAGGAGGAACATTGCCAACCCATCGTGACGTTTCTCCTCATGGTGAAAGACAAAGCGCCTCTATGGTCTCATTTACTCCATCGTTAACATTCTCGGTTGACATTTCTCAACATCGCCATAAAACAAGGGTTAATTAAAGAAATCAACATATCACATAATATCCCTATATATCGACTCAACTAACAAATAAGCTTAGGTAGGACACACTAGCGAAGGATTTACTCGCTCTCCCTCCTAGTTCTATTCCCCGATCTCCGCCAGAGATCATATCCTAAGCTCGATATTAACCGTGACGCCCCAAAAAATAGGTATACATCACCCATCCGAGTCAGTCAATAACACGGTACATGTAAACAACTACAACTTTATTAATACAACATATAAATCGTGAGTTTAAATATAAATATTGTCATCTAGATAATATCTATACCCAACTAAGTCCTCAATACAATTATTGATACATTATTTTACAAAAATGGTGAGGACTATTAAAACAACTTCTAGAACCATCATTCCACATTCCGACTAAGACTCGCTACATTCTCGCCTCCCGAGAAGAAAAATGGAACAAAAAGGAAAAAAGGGTGAGCTCAACTAGCCTAAGAAAAGAAAGAATATTATGACTAAGATAATATAAAACAAATTATCGTTAGTTTTCAACAGGAAAATCTCGATAGAATATAATAGACAACAAGTTTAAGATCAATATTCGCAGCGGAAATAATAATTCATAGAAGAGTTACGTAGAGAATGAATTCTACTATTATCTATGAATTTAAAAGTCCATCATCAATATTTTATCCCTGTAACATCAATCAATATTCATCTTGAATCAAATATTCATCTTTGCACTACAAAGCCAAAGATATTCATCACCCGGCCATGTTCATCTCAACACTGCTCATCTTTACACTACTAGCCAAAGATATTCATTATAAAATCATTTATCTTTGCACTACATGCCAAAGATATTCAATAATATCATCATTTAGACCGAGGATGATGAAAAATATTTTAAAGGAAACGAATCCAAAGTGAAACAAAAGAATAAATATCAAGGATTCAGATTTGACTATTTCATGTCCAAAAATACTTCATAAATAATCATAGTGAAGTAAAATTCAAGAATGATCAAAACATGGATACAATCAAAGCTAGTATCCATAATAGATATTTTGGATGAAAAGGAAAAATTTCATTTTTTATGATGAATGGTCCAGATTCGTGAATAGTCACGATACGTGAATAAGATCAGATACGTGAATAATAACCCCAACACAAAAAGTTCTAAATTTGATTAAAAGTTCAGATCAATACTTTCAAGATAATGATATTGAAGAAAATAATATCATTTAAAAGAAAATAACATCCTTTACCTCGAAAAAGACATCAGATTCTAACGGAATACTAGATATAAGGTGAAGGAACTTGCATCAGATAAAGAACACTCAAGGTATCAAAATACTCACAAGAATACGCTCAATATATCGAGAGAGAAAGAGAGAAAACTTCAGTTTCGTGTGATTTTCAATTCTAACCTAAGACCCTATTTATAGAAAAAACTTAGAACACCAAAGCGTAAAATTTAATATAATATTAATATATTTATCAAATTTTCCTTAGCCCACCTCTAGACATCTGATTTCAAAGACTTTGCACATGTTAATGATGTCCACAAAATACAAAAAAAACGTTTTTTATCAAAAAAATAAATAAAACTTCCAAAAATCAATTATTTTTAACTTTGAACTTCAATAATTCATAATAAATAGCCTTTTATCGTAAAAAATTTGAACCACATGTCATTTTCATAGGAAATTTCATTCTCTACAACTTGCAGAAGAAAGTTTTTCTAAATTCCAAATGTAAATTGAATCAAATCCACAAACAAGCAATTTTTAAGCTATAATCAAATTTCTATCAAGAATGGGGTCTCTACCGACACACAAAATATATGTTAATCATTTAATGCAAACAAAAATAATCTTCCTCCTCATATACTCATATATCTCACATTCATTGTAAAATATCACCATCAATATATTATTAAAATAATATATTTAAATGAATTATTTTATCGGAAAAAGATAAAATATTAATTTTCAACAATTGTCACATTAAAAAAATTTTCTCCATCTATATCCACATAAAATCAATATTTTCCTCATCATATAAATCAATAATTAATTATTCACAAATAATATTATGTAATCACATTATCGACAACCGTGCAATTCCTCAAGAAAGAGGGGCTTTCCAATAAGGATCTCTCTTCATCATGCCAAGCAATTAGATGACCAAACCTCTCCTTAGATGTAACTTTCTAGACATTGCCAATAATGTTATCTAATAATATTATTCAAATAATATGAATTATTGATCCGATAATAGAAAAAATCATGCGTAATGACAATTATTAAAACAACAATAATATAAAATATCAACGCAACAATTATTGAATCAATAAAATAAAATATCGAATAAAGAATTATCGTAATAATTATTGAGTAGTGGCTTTCACGTAAGAATCAATAATTGGTGTAATAATGGTGCTATCGTGTTTTAACCACCGGTATTCAACAAAAGATTAATCTGGAATAACTACGCCGTTATTTATAACCAACTTATTCTTGTCGCTTTTTTCATCCAATCGCTTTTCGTTATGGGGCCCACACAAGGTCGCTACCGTCGCATTTAATATTCCAAAGAAGAATATTCCACAACCAAACGAATATTTCCGTCAACAATGAATATTTTAAAACCACTTCATTGTTTGAAATAATTCAAGATTTTACCCATAACTTACCACATTAATCAAATCAACCCTTACTATTTCAAGATAATAAATAGAGGAAATTTAATTTTATTAAATAATAAGTTGGGGTCTTACATCCATACTTTAAATTTTTTTTTTTAAAGATAGTTGGTTACCAAACCTTGAGATCAAGGAAAGAAAACTTCGCACTAAGGTAATAAAACCTTCATACCAAAGTAACTAATTCATATCATGGCGCCCCAAAAATAGTATACATCACCTATTCTCGAGTTGTCAATACACGGTACGTAAACAACTACAACTTTATTATTACAACAAGAAAGCGTGTGAGTTTGAATACAAATATTATCTTCAGTATAATATCTATACTCAAATAAATCCTCATCACATTTATTGATACATTATTTTACAAAATGGTGAGGACTACTAAACAATCCTTTCTAAAACCTTCATTCCATACCCCGACTGCACTTCGCTTATATTCTCGCCTCCACGAGAAAAATGGAACAAAAAGGAAAAGGGTGAGCTCAACTAGCTCAAGAAGAAGAATATTATGACTAAGATAATATACAACAAATTATCGTTAGTCTTCAACAGGAAAAATCTAATAGAATACAATAGACAACAAATTTTAAATCAATATTCGCAATGAAATAATAATTCATTAGAAGAGTTAAGTAGAGAATGCAAACTACTATCTTCTACATGTATGAATTTAAAAGTTCATCGTCATCTTTTATCCCCGTAACATCAATCAATATACATCGGAATCAAATATTCATCTTTGCACTACTAAAGCCAAAGATATTCATCATTGGTCATGTTCATTTAAACACTGCTCATCTTTACACTACGGGCCAAAGATATTCTTCAGAAATCATTCATCTTTGCACTAATAGCCAAAGATATTCTTAAGAAATCATTCATCTTTGCACTACAGGTGCCAAAGATATTCCATAATATCATCATTTAAGACCGAGGATGATGAAAAATATTTTTTAAAAAACGAATCCAAAGTGAAACAAAATGACAAGGATTAAGGATTAAGTATTCGTACTTGGTTTTATCCACGTCCAAAAATACCTCAAAAATAATCATAGTGGTGTAAAATTCAAGAATGATCAAAACATGGATCTGATCGAGTTAGTATCCGAATAGATATTTTGAGGAAAAGAAGAAATTTTATTTTTCGGTGAATAAGTCAGATATCGTGAATAAAGGCCGAGTATACGTGAATAGTAACTCGACACCAAAAGATAGAAATTCCACAAAAACATCTTCACGCTTCAGCTGAATAGTACTCGTGAATAAGTAACTCTCGTGAATAAGAATCGTTAATAAGAACTCGTGAATAGTAACTCGTGAATAAGAACTCCATGAATAGTAACCCCGACATGAAAAAGTTTCAAATTTGATAAAAATTTTAGATCAACATTTCAAAGATAATGATATTGAAGAAATAATATCATTCTGAAAAAAAATAATATCCCTTACCTCGAAAGATCAAGATTTTAATGAAACAGGATATAGTCTTTGAAGGAACTTCGCATCATCTAGCAATACTCAAAGTATACTCAAAATACTCACAAGAATACGCCGATAATATAGAGAGAAAACTTGATTTGCGGTGTGATTTTCAATTTAACCCTAAGACCCTATTTATAGGAAAACGCTTTAGAACACCAAAGCAGTAAAATTTAATAAAATAATAATATTTCTTAAAAATATTCAAGCCCACCTTAGAAATCTGATTTTAGATCATTTATAACACATATGAGCCACTCAATTACAATAAAAAACGTTTTTTTCTTACAAAAAATATTTTAAACTCCCAAAAATCAATTATTTTGAGACTTGAACTTCAATAATTTATAATAAATAGCCCTTTCATCAAAAATTTGAATCTCGTGAGTTTTATAGGAATTTCAATTCTCTACAACTTTGCAGAAGAAAGTTTTTCCAAATTCCAAATAGAAATTGGCCAAGAAATCCACAAACCAAGCGATTTTACAAAGCTATAATCAAATTTCATTCAATAAATGGGGTCCACCGACATGTTTAACATGTTTTAAACATTTATTGCAACAAAAATATTCTTCCTCCTCGTATACTCATGTATCCCACATTCGTTGTAAAAATATCACCATTAATATATTATTAAAATAATATATTTAAATGAATTATTTTATCGAAAAAGATAAAATATTAATTTTCAACAATTGTCATTTTAAAAATTTTCTCCATCTATATCCACATAAAATCAATATTTTCCTCATCATATAAATCAATAATTAATTATTCACAAATAATATTACTGAGAATCACAATATCGACAACCAGGAGGTTCAAGAAAGAGGGGCTTTCAATAAGAATTTCTTCATCGGTTGGCGCAATTAGGTGACCAAACCTCTCCTTAGATGTAACTTTCTAGACATTGCCAATAATCTTATCTAATAATATTATTAGGATAATATGAATTATTGCTTCGATAATGAAAAATCGTGTAATGACAATTATTCAAACAATGAATATAAAATATCAACGCAAAGAATTATTAACTCAATAAAAATCGAATGTAATTCATCGTAACCATTATTGAAAGTAGTGCCTTCTTAAGTAAGAATCAATAATTGGTGCAATACCGGTATCTTCTTGTTCAACAACAACGCGTATTAGTGTGTTTTAACCAAAGGGTATTTCAACAAGATTAATTGGTAATAACTACGCCATTATTTAAAAACAACTTATATTTGTCGCTTTCTTCATCCAATCGCTTTTCAGTTATGGGCCCACACATGGTCGGCACTGTCGTCATTAATATTCCCAAACGATGACGAATATTCCACGACCAAACGAATATTCCTCGACGATAATGAATATTTTATAACCACTTGCTTATTTTGAAATATTTGCGTATTTAACCCTTAACTATCCACATTAATCAAATCAACCCTTACTATTTCAAAATAATAAATAAAAGAAATTCCTTTTTATTTAAAAATTTCGGGGTCTTACAACCTCCCTCCTTATGAAATTTCGTCCTCGAAATTGACGTACGGTACCTGGTGTTTCGAAAAGGTGAGGATACCTCGCTTTCATTTCCGTTTCTAATTCCCAGGTCATTTCCTCTATAGCATGATTCCTCCACAAAATTTTAACTTGTGGTAGACCCCATCGATTTTATCAATAAAGATTTAAATTTTGTTGAAATAATTTTTAATATTATGGTGTGAATTTTTTAAGATAATATTATATTATAGTCAGGTAGTATTTATAAATTTTGCAAAAGTATGCAAGTGGTTATATTATATTCGATTGGTCGGGGAATATTTGGTTTAGCGGGGAATATTCGATAACTACTCAATCATTGTGGACCCCATAATGTAATTATCATCGGATCGAGAAAACGACAAAAAAATATTTTATTGAAATAACGGCGGAAGTTTTACCGTGGTTACCGCTGAACTACTCGGTAGTAAAAGTACGAAGAATACGTGTGGTTGCATAGTAGTACACGCAGATTGATTATCGATGCTTATGTGAGAAGTCACCGGTTTGATTCCATTATTGTCGATTAATAATATGAATTATTATAGCGATAATGACGCTTTTGTTTTATTCGTATTATTAACGTAATAAAATGTAAACATCTTTTATATAAAATAGAATACTTTATTAAAGTTATTCTATAAATAGAATATATTATATTTTATTACGCATAGTGTTGCATAATGTTTTGCAGATAAGTGTTTTTTGCATAGTATTGCATAAAGTGTTTGCATAGTAAAATGTTTTTATATAAATAGAATATATTATATTTTATTTAAAAGATTTTTCTTTAAATATGGACCGTCGATTAAAGTAAATCAACTGGACCGTTCATGGATTAGTTACTTATGCATTCCATTTTCCTATAAATAAGCTCATTCCTTCATTATTTTCTTATTTAATTTCATGAAACTCTAGAGAGAGAAATTATAGAGAGAAGTTTATAGAGAGAAAATTATAGAAAGAAGAAGAGTATATTCGCTACTTCACTACTTCTATATTAGGTTCTTTTTACGGTAAAGGGTGTTATTCTTTCTTCTTGAAGAGAACTTATTTATTCCATTCACTATTATTCGCTGAATAACTCGTAAAAGTGGCATACCCTATACATAACCTCAGATACGCTGATACCCTATACTTGGTGAAATCCTTATGTTATTCCATCGCTTATTATTCGTTAGAATAACTCAGATAATGTGGTTTAACCTATACTTGGTGACATTCTTCTATTATACATTGGAACATCCTGCCTACGTGTGTTTTACAGGACCGGGTTCCGCTTCTTTATTATTATTCTCGCTGAACATCCTGCTCAATGTGTTTTACACCGGACTGTTAAAATCTTTATCATTCTGTTGGAATATCCTATCCGTGTGTTTTACACCGGATCCGGTTCCATCTTTATTATTCTCGTTGGAACATCCCGCTTGGTGTGAATTTCACCCGACCGTTCCGTTATTATTATTATTCGTTGAATAACTCGCCTACGCCAAGCAATACGCATGCATGGTGATTTCTTTTGTTATTCCATTCTTTATTATACCCAATTGGTTAAAACTTTGACTTCTATACTCCATGAAATTAGTAGAATATCCTCGATATTTGCGTTTCATCCAAAGATCTTTTCACGGAAATATTCTTCCGATCATTCTTGAATTTTACTCATTTAAACAAAGATTATGTTGACAATTTGGACGTTAATAATTCATGGATTAAATAATTCTTGAACTTGTTTTATTGAATTATTATGTCATTGTCATCATCCTCATGTTATATTATGTTATCTTTTTCGCTTACGTGCATAGATGAACTTAGTATGATTATGACTGTGGATCATTCTAAGATAATCATGACTTGATATAAATAATGTGACAAAAGTCCTCAAAGTATTCTGTAATGCGTTGATGGATAGTTTTTGGTATGATTATGACCGTGGGTGATTCTAAGATAGTCATGACCATTGATAATTTGATGAAAATCCTGACCGTGGTACGTGGATAATTAGATGTGGTGGTTTATTTATTGTTAAAGTCTGAGTCTCGTGATAAAAATTGATGAAAACCTTTTAAAACCTAAAAGATAGTAGATTTTATTCTCTACTTGACTCTTTTAATGGATTGCGATATTCACCGCAGCTTAAACCGGTTGTCTATTATATTTTATCGCTTAACATCTTTTCAAGGCTAATGATAATTTATTTCGCATTATCTTAGTCATAATATTTCATCGGGCTAGTTGAGCTCACCCTTTCTTTCACCGTTCTCTTGTGAAATGAGAACATAGAGTAATGGACGAGGATAGCATTAGACTACGTGAAGTAATGTGGTAATAGAGGATGAGGACTCTTTTAGTAGTCCTAATATCTAGTAGAAATATATGTGATAATAGTTGTAATGAGGAGGACTTTTGAGCTCAGTTATAATATCTGAATTTATGTAATATATGTATTCAAACTCACTAATTTTGGGGGGCGTTTACGGTTGTATAGCCATAAGTGTGAAGAGTTATAGTTTAGTAAGTGACTTTGTTGATTGAATTTACCGTACTCATGTAAGTGGCGACCCAAGATGGGGGTGACGATATACCAATGTTTTGACACAAGTTGGTGTCCAGTCACGGTTGGTATCGAGCTTAGGATATGATCCCTGGCTAAGATGTGAGAATAGTACTAGGAGGGAGAGACGGGAATTCCTTCGCTAGTATGACCTACCTAAGTTTATGTGGTATTTATTTGGCCTGGTCACGAGTATAGGATAATATGTGATATGTTATTTAACCCATGTTTGGTGGCGATGATTTGAAAATGACATCCGAAAATATTGAGATAAGCAATGAAGCACATGAGACCGTTGAGTCATTTCAACCAAAAGGTAATGAGCAACAACACGATAATAATCATACCGGTGGCAACTGGCCATCTGAACAATGATAACCATCGTGGGGAAATTATCATGTCAAGAATGGTAACCACTTTGGTGGTAATCGTGGCCAAAATAATAAGAATGGACATTTCAAGAAGAGAGGGTTCAACAATGACGTGAAGACGTCCAGACAAAGACCCGCTTTAAAAGGAAGAAGAACGACCACCGGTCAGTATGTTTCAAATGCGACAGAGGGACACATCCGTTCAAATCAGACGCACGCATCCAATCCAAAGCGTGTTTTAATTGCGGAAGAGAAGGTCACTTAGCTCGATTTTGTCGTATGGTGAAGTCAAGTCCAGTTGAGATAGTGATGCCAAAGGATGTCCCAGACAAGCCAAAGCCGGTAGTTTAAGAGAGAGCGTTTTTTTTTTCTCGTGACGAGGAACCTGAATAAAATTATCACGGGTAAGTTAATCATAAGCTCTTGCGAAGTCTATATCGTATTCGATACCGGTTCTACCTATTATTTTATCTCTCTTGCTTTATGCTCAACGCTTAAATTTGACTCCAGAGAAATTGGACTTTGATTTATCTGTTTAAACTTAGTTGGGAGAAACCTTCGTTACCTCCACTGTTTATAAATCTTGTTGATTCAAATAAACATTTTCACGTTACCTGTCGATCTTATCTTTTTGAAAATACTTGCCTTTGATGTGATTTTTAGGAATCAATTGGTTAGCTAATCATCATGCTTTTCGTAAGGTTGTTAGCTTTTATATTCATAACCAACTCAACTGTTAATTCAAAGTAACCAAACCCTAAAGTTAATCATCGTTATATCAAGCCATAAGTAAAGAGCTCCGAACCTTTCGTTGTTGACTTTCCTTGTGTGGAATGCACCAAGCCGGACTCTTCAGAGGCTTACATCGTGAATGAAGATGGCAAGTTTATAGGTATCATTGTGAGGTGTTATCTAGGTTAAGGGATAGAAGTCACAGTTGGTATCAATGTGACGTACTATCCAAGTCTTGGATAAGAGTAACAGTTTTGAATGATATTTCTATCATTAATAAATTTCTTGACGTATTCTTGAAGATTTTCTAGCCTACCCTAGAGCGTGAAATCGAATTTTGTATTGACCCCAGTACAAAAACCCATTTCTTAAACCCTCAAATATTTCTTCAACTAAATGAACAGTTTACGTGGTTTATGATGAAAGTCATAATAAAAGCATTGGAATAATGAAAATCATGGGTATTCGTGGTATTAGTAAGTTTTATGATAAGTTATGTTGGTTAGTATGTAAAAACATGAAAGTTTCTTAGAAATCACAAAGAGTTGAAAATCGATTTTGGTGAAAAACGTAACATGAAATTCAATTGACCATATCTCTTATTATATTTTGAATTTTTGAATGTGGTCAAGTCCTAGAGTTAGATCTATGAGTTACCTAACTAATCCAAGTGGAATTACTGGAAAAGGTGTTGTAGATTTTTGTGTGGACTGATTTTAGCAAAGGAGGCCAAAGCTGTAAATTTCAAAATGCTACTGCCCAGAAACTTTAAGGGCTGTTTCGGCCACTTAAATTATGAGAAAAATTCTGGCCTTTAGGGACATGAAGGTATATGGTATAAAGTATCTCCTGTCAAAAATGAGCTCATTCGACTTAAAATGAGCAAGTTATGACTCTTTTCAATATTTAGGTTTTTCCGATGAAAAATGCTATAACAGGAGTTCTATAACTCGATGACCATGAAATTTAAACTAGAAGCTCACGTTAACATGTGTAAGATCCTGCCAAGATTTGGGAATTTTTGGAGTTAAACTTGAGGTAGCTAATTTCTTAAGGAATTAATTAGAAATTGATTTTTGAAAAATAGTAAATGAATTTTAAAAATTCCGAGAAAAATATATTTTCATTATGGGACTATATTATGCTAAATCCCAGAAAAGAAATATTTTTGGGACTAATTTGGTATTTTTCATGAAAATAGTTTAGTTACTTAACATATGAGTTAAATATGTTATGTGAAGTAACAAAAAGTTGAAAAAATAGGATTTTATGGCTAGAGAATCCTATATAGAGTATATGCATATTTTTTGATGAGGGATTTGATAATTGGTGATGATATTTTATGAGTATGGCATTTTTGAATGATTAAATGCATTATATGGTAAAGCGTAAACAATTGAGAAAAATTGTTTATTTAGGAAGTGATTAAAATATTGTTATAATATTAATGTTATTAGATTATGAGATTATTAAGTGATTGATAACATGGGGATATTCTTGAATCTCGGATAAATTATTTTATAAATGTTTAATATTTATCCTTTATCTCATTTGATTGATTCTTTATATCATTATCCCTCATGTTTATATTACGTTGAAAGTCATCTCGTGTGCCTCTGTAGTGCATAGATGGACTTGGTATGATTATGACCGTGGATTGTTCTAAGATAATCATAACCAGTAATTGAAAACACAATTATCTTCGTCAGTAGTGCATGGATAATTTGTGGTCGTGATCTTAATGAATACACAATTATCTTCGTAGTAGTGCATGGATAATTTGTGGTCGGATACTTAATGAATACACAATTATCTTCGCAGTAGTGCATGGATAATTTGTGGTCGTGATACTAATGAATACACAATTATCTTTCGCCAGTAGTGCATGGATAATTTGTGGTCGTGATACTAATGAATACACGATTATCTTCGGTAGTAGTGCATGGATAATTTGTGGTCGGATACTTAATGAATACACAATTATCTTTGGTCAGAAGTGTATGGATAATTGTGGTGGTCGTGATACTAATGAATACACAATTATCTTTGGCCGTAGTGCATGGATAATTTGTGGTCGTGATACTAATGAATACACAATTATCTTTCGCCGTAGTAGTGCATGGATAATTTGTGGTCGTGATACTAATGAATACACAATTATCTTCGCCGTAGTGCATGGATAATTTGTGGTCGTGATACTAATGAATACACAATTATCTTTGGTAGCAGTAGTGCATGGATAATTTGTGGTCGTGATCTTAATGAATACACAATTATCTTTCGCCGTAGTAGTGTATGGATAATTTGTGGTCGTCGGATATTAATGAATACACAATTATCTTCGTCAGTAGTGCATGGATAATTTGTGGTCGTGATACTAATGAATACACGATTATCTTTGGTAGTAAGGCATGGATAATTGTGGTCGTGATACTAATGAATATCCTCGCCCACGAAAAGCGTGGATGATTCGATGATATGGATTAATTATCGAAATGAGTCTCAAAGAATGAAATATTAATTCATGGATGTGGTAAAAGTCATCTTCGTCAGTAGTGCATTGATAGACTTGGTATGATGATTATGACCACGGATTATTCTTAAGATAATCACGATCAGATTGAAAACACGAATATCCTTAGCCAAAGAAGTGCATGGATAATTCATGGTTGTGATACTATTGTCGAGTCTCAAGATTATTGGTTTTATAGTTATATATTTTGGCCCAGTAGTAAAAAAGATGAATTGTTAATAAATATCTTCATTCGTAGTGCAAAGATGAATTGTTAATGAATATCTTTCGGTAGGATTGCAAAGATGAACTTAATATTTTCAACGATAAAGGTATTCAAGGTATCCTCACCTCTTTATCATACCAGTATCGCACTCTAATTTCGAGGGCTTAAATTCCATAAGGAAGGGAGATTGTGAGACCCCCCAGATTTTATCAATAAAGATTTAAATTTTGTTGAAATAATTTTTAATATTATGGTGTGAATTTAAGATAATATTATAGTTGTGGGTAGTATTTATAAATTTTGCAAAGTATGCAAGTGGTTATATTATATTCGATTGGGTCTGGGAATATTCTTGTTTAGCAGGAATATTCGCATAACTACCAATCATGTGGACCCCATAATGTAATTATCATTTGATCGAGAAAACGACAAAAAATATTTTATTGAAATAACGGCGGAAGTTTTACCGTGGTTACCGTTGAACTACTCCTAAGAGTAAAAGTACAAAGAATACGTGTGGTCGCACAAGAAACATTACCAGATTGATTATCGATGCTTATGTGAGAAGTCACTCATTTGATTCCATTATTATCACGATTAATAATATGAATTATTATAATGATAATGACGCTTTTGTTTTATTCAGATTATTAACGTAATAAAATGTAAACATCTTTTTATATAAAATAGAATACTTTATTAAAGTTATTCTATAAATAGAATATATTATATTTTATTATGCATAGTGTTGCATAATGTTTTGTATAGTGTGCAGATAGTATTGCATAAGTGTTTGCATAGTAAAATGTTTTTATATAAATAGAATATATTATATTTTATTTAAAAGATTTTTCTTTAAATATGGACCGTCCGATTAAAGTAAATCAATCTGGACCGCTCATGGATTAGTTACTACGCATTCCATTTTCCTATAAATAAGCTCATTCCTTCATTATTTTCTTATTTAATTCATCAAACTCTGTAGAGAGAAATTATAGAGAAGTTTATAGAGAGAAAATTATAGAAAGAAGAAGAGTATTCTCGCTACTTCACTACTTCTATATATCAGCTTTTTTTTACTAGTAGGGTGTTATTTCTTCTTCTTCAAGAGAACTTCGTTATTCCATTCATTATTATTCTGTTTGAATAACTCGTAAAAGTGGCATACCCTATACATATAACCAGATACGCTGAGATACCCTATACTTGGTGAAATCCTTATGTTATTCCATCGCTTATTATTCGTTGAATAACTCGATATACGGGTTTAACCTATACTTGGTGACATTCTTCTATTATTCTCGCTGAACATCCTGCTCACGTGTGTTTTACACCGGACCGGTTCCGCTTTTTATTATTATTCGCTGAACATCCCGCTCTGTGTTTTTTACACCGACCTGTTCCGCTTCTTTATCATTCTCGTTGAATATCCTATCGTGTGTTTTACACCGGATCCGGGTTCCATCTTTTATTATTCGTTGAACATCCCGCTTTTGTGAATTTCACCGACCGTTCCGTTATTATTATATTCGTTGAATAACTCGCTCATGCAAGCACCGCACGCATACATGGTGATTTCTTTTGTTATTCCATTCTTTATTATACCCAAATTGGTTAAAACTTTGACTTCTATACTCCATGAAATTAGTAGAATATCCTCGATATTTGCGTTTCATCCAAAGATCTTTTCACGGAAATATTCTTCCGATCATTCTTGAATTTTACTCTACATTTAAACAAAGATTATGTCGACGAATTTGGACGTTAATAATTCATGGATTAAATAATTCTTGAACTTGTTTTATTGAATTATTATGTCATTGTCATCATCCTCATGTTATATTATGTTATCTTCGCTTACGCAAGCATAGATGAACTTAGTATGATTATGACTGTGGATCATTCTAAGATAATCACGACTTGATATAAATGATGTGACAAAAGTCCTCGGTGGCTGTGAATGCAAAGTTGATGGATAGTTTTTGGTATGATTATGACGGGGGTGATTCTAAGATAGTCATTGACCATTGATAATTTGATGAAAATCCTCGACCGTGGTGGTGTGGATAATTAGATGTGGTGGTTTATTTATTGTCGAGTCTCAAATGATAAAAATTGATGAAAACCTTTTAAAACCTAAAAGATAGTAGATTTTATTCTCTACTTGACTTTTTAATGGATTGATATTCACCGCAGCTTAAACCGGTTGTCTATTATATTTTATCGCTTAACATCGTCAAGGCTAATGATAATTTATTCTCGCATTATCTTAGTCATAATATTTCATCGGGCTAGTTGAGCTCACACCTTTCTTTCACCGTTTTCTTCGTGAAATGAGAACATAGCCGGGACGATTTAGCCTGGGAACGGAGTAATGGTCCAGAGGATAAGATTAGTAGTCCTCACTATTTCGTGAAATAGTGTGATAATAGTTGTAATGAGGACTCCTTTTGAGTTTGTATAATATCTAGTAGATAATATATGTATTCAAACTCACGCTTTATGTCGATTGTATTCAAACTCTTAGGTTTATAAGTCGATTTGAATTTATGTACACGTAAGTGGCGACCCAAGATGGGTACGATATACCTAATTAAGTCAGATTTGAATTTATGTACCCGTAAGTGAAGAGGCGACCCAAGATGGGTGACGATACCTAATTTTGGGGGCGCCATAATTGGTATCGTAGCTAGGATATGAAGTTGGCTAAGATGTGAGAATAGTACAGAGAGGGAGAGACGGGAATTCTTCGCTAGTATGACCTACCTAAGTTTATGTGGTATTTTATTTAGTATGACCTACCTAAGTTTACGTGGTATTTGGATAATAGGATAATATGTGATATATGTTATTTAACCCATGTTTGGGGTGATTTGAAAATGACATCCGAAAATATTGAGATAAGCAATGAAGCACATGAGATCGTTGAGTCACTTCAACCAAAAGGTAATGAGCAACAACACGATAATAATCATATACCGGGCAATCTGGCCATCTAACAATGATAACCATCGGGGAAATTATCATGTCAAGAATGGTAACCACTTTTATGGTAATCGTGGCCAAAATAATAAGAATGGACATTTCAAGAAGAGAGGGTTCAACAATGACGTGAAGACGCTTCAAGATCAAAGACCCGCTTCAAAGGAAGAAGAACGACCACCATCGGTCAGATGTTTCAAATGCGACAGAGGGACACATCCGTCTCAAATCGCGCAAAGAATCCAAAGCGTGTTTTAATTGCGGAAGAGAAGGTCACTTAGCTCGATTTTGTCGTATGGTGAAGTCAAGTCCGCTTGAGATAGTGATGCCAAAGGATGTCCTGCATGCATAAGCCAAAAGCCTAGTAGTTTAAGAGAGAGCTTTTTTTTTTTCGTGACGAGGAACCCGAATAAAATTATCACTTGTAAGTTAATCATAAAGCTCATGCGAAGTCTATATCGTATTCGATACCCGGTTCTACCTATTATATTATTTTCTCTCTGCTTATGCTCAACGCTTAAATTTGACTCAGAGAAATTGGACTTTGATTTATCTGTTTAAACTTAGTTGGGAGAAACCTTCGTTACTCCAATCGCTTATAAATCTTGTTGATTCAAATAAACATTTTCACGCTATTCGTCGATCTTATCTTTTGAAAATACTTGCCTTTGATGTGATTTTAGGAATCAATTGGTTAACTAATCATCATGCTTTTCGTAAGGTTGTTAGCTTTTATATTCATAACCAACCCGTATATACTTAATTCAAAGTAACCAAACCCTAAAGTTAATCATCGTTATATCAAGCCATAAGTAAAGAGCCCCGAACCTTTCGTTGTTGACTTCCTTGTGTGGAATGCACCAAGCCAATTTTTTTTTCAGAGGCTTACATCGTGAATGAAGATGGCAAGTTTATAGGTATCATTGTGAGGTGCTATCTAGGTTAAGGGGATAAGTCACAGTTGGTATCAATGTGACGTACTATCCAAGTCTTGGATAAGAGTAATAGCTTTTGAATGATATTTCTATCATTAATAAATTTCTTGACGATTCTTGAAGATTTCTAGCCTACCCTAGAGCGTGAAATCGAATTTTGTATCAACCCCAAAGATAAAAACCCATTTCTTAAACCTCAAATATTTCTTCAACTAAATGAACAGCTTTACGTGGTTTATGATGAAAGTCATAATAAAAGCATTGGAATAATGAAAATCATGGGTATTCGTGGTATTAGTAAGTTTTATGATAAGTTATGTTGGTTAGTATGTAAAAACATGAAAGTTTCTTAGAAATCACAAAGAGTTGAAAATCGATTTTGGTGAAAAACGAATATGAAATTCAATTGACCATATCTCTTATTATATTTTGAATTTTTGAATGTGGTCAAGTCCTAGAGTTAGATCTATGAGTTACCTAACTAATCCAAGTGGAATTACTGGAAAAAAGGTGTTGTAGATTTTTGTGTGGACTGATTTTAGCAAAGGAGGCCAAAGCTGTAAATTTCAAAAATGCTACTGCCCAGAAACTTTAAGGGCTGTTTCGGCCACTTAAATTATGAGAAAAATTCTGGCCTTTAGGGACATGAAGGTATATGGTATAAAGTATCTCCTGTCCAAAAATGAGCTCATTCTCGACTTAAAATGAGCAAGTTATGACTATTTCAATATTTAGGTTTTTCCGATTTAAAAATGCTATAACCGGAGTTCTATAACTCCGATGACCATGAAATTTAAACTAGAAGCTCACGTTAACATGTGTAAGATCCTGCCAAGATTTGGGAATTTTTGGAGTTAAACTTGAGGTAGCTAATTTCTTAAGGAATTAATTAGAAATTGATTTTTGAAAAATAGTAAATGAATTTTAAAAAATTCGAGAAAAATATATTTTCATTATGGGACTATATTATGCTAAATCCCAGAAAAGAAATATTTTTGGGACTAATTTGGTATTTTTCATGAAAATAGTTTAGTTACAAACATATGAGTTAAATATGTTATGTGAAGTAACAAAGTTGAAAATAGGATTTTATGGCTAGAGAATCCTATATATGTAGTATATGCATATTTTTTGATGAGGATTTGATAATTGGTGATGATATTTTATGAGTATGGCATTTTGAATGATTAAATGCATTATATGGTAAAGCGTAAACAATTGAGAAAAATTGTTTATAAATTTAAGAAGTGATTAAAATATTGTTATAATATTAATGTTATTAGATTATGAGATTATTAAGTGATTGATAACATGGGGATATTCTTGAATCCTCGGATAAATTATTTTATAAATGTTTAATATTTATCCTTTATCTCATTTGATTGATTCTTTATATCATTATCCTCATGTTTATATTACGTTGAAAGTCATCTCGTGGCCTCAGTAGTGCATAGATGGACTTGGTATGATTATGACTGTGGATTGTTCTAAGATAATCATAATCAGAATTGAAAAAAACACAATTATCTTTCGTCAGTAGTGCATGGATAATTTGTGGTCGTGATATTAATGAATACACAATTATCTTTCGTCAGTAGTGCATGGATAATTTGTGGTCGTGATACTAATGAATACACAATTATCTTTCGTCAGTAGTGCATGGATAATTTGTGGTCGGATATTAATGAATCGGATACAATTATCAATTTCTTTGCCGTAGTGCATGGATAATTTGTGGTCGCGATATATTAATGAATACACGATTATCTTCGGCAGAAAGTGCATGGATAATTTGTGGTCGTGATATTAATGAATACACAATTATCTTTCGCAGTAGTGTATGGATAATTTGGTGGTCGGATACTAATGAATACACAATTATCTTTGGCAGTAGTGCATGGATAATTTGTGGTCGTGATACTAATGAATACACAATTATCTTCGCCGTAGTAGTGCATGGATAATTTGTGGTCGGATACTAATGAATACACAATTATCTCGTCAGTAGTGCATGGATAATTTGTGGTCGTGATACTAATGAATACACAATTATTTTCGCCGTAGTGCATGGATAATTTGTGGTCGTGATACTAATGAATACACAATTATCTTTGGTCAGTAGTGTATGGATAATTTGTGGTCGTGATACTAATGAATACACAATTATCTTTCGCCGTAGTGCATGGATGGATAATTTGTGGTGAATGATACTAATGAATACACGATTATCTTTGGCAGTAGTGTATGGATAATTCGTGGTCGTGATACTAATGAATATCCTCGGCCCAGTAAAGGTGGATGATTCGATGATATGGATTAATTATCGAAATGAGTCTCAAAGAATGAAATATTAATTCATGGATGTGGTAAAAGTCATCTTTCGTCAGTAGTGCATTGATAGACTTGGTATGATTATGACCACGGATTATTCTAAGATAATCACGATCAGAATGAAAAACACTAATATCCTTAGCCAAGAGAAGTAAAATGGATAATTCGTGGTTGTGATACTATTGTCGAAGTCTCAAGATTATTGGTTTTATAGCTTATATATCTTTGGCCCAGAAGTGCAAAAGATGAATTGTTAATAAATATCTTTGGCCCTGAAGTGCAAAGATGAATTGTTAATGAATATCTTCGCCGGATTGCAAAGATGAACTTAATATTTTCAACGATAAAGGTATTCAAGGTATCCTCACCTCTTTATCATACTGTGTACGCACTCTAATTTCGAGGGCTTAAATTCCATAAGGAGGGAGATCAGGAGACCCCAGATTTTATCAATAAAGATTTAAATTTTGTTGAAATAATTTTTAATATTATGGTGTGAATTTAAGATAATATTATAGTTGTGGGTAGTATTTATAAATTTTGCAAAGTATGCAAGTGGTTATATTATATTCGATTGGCCTGGGGAATATTCGGTTTTTAGCAGGAATATTCGTGCATAACGGCTCAATCATTGTGGACCCCCATAATGTAATTATTTTGATCGAGAAAACGACAAAAAAAATATTTTATTGAAATAACTACGGAAGTTTTACCGTGGTTACCGTTGAACTACCTAGTAGTAGTAAAAGTACAAGAATACGTGTGGTTGCATAAGAAGACACCAGATTGATTATCGATGCTTATGTGAGAAGTCACTCGCTTTGATTCCATTATCACGATTAATAATATGAATTATTATAAGCGATAACGACGCTTTTGTTTTATTCAGATTATTAACGTAATAAAATGTAAACATCTTTTTATATAAAATAGAATACTTTATTAAAGTTATTCTATAAATGTAATATATTATATTTTATTACGATATAGTGTTGCATAATGTTTTGCATATAGTGTTTTCGCAGATAGTATTGCATAAGTGTTTGCATAGTAGAAATGTTTTTATATAAATAGAATATATTATATTTTATTTAAAAGATTTTTCTTTAAATATGGACCGCCGATTAAAGTAAATCAACTGGACCGCTCATGGATTAGTTACTATGCATTCCATTTTCCTATAAATAAGCTCATTCCTTCATTATTTTCTTATTTAATTCATCAAAACTCTAGAGAGAGAAATTATATAGAGAAGTTTATAGAGAGAAAATTATAGAAAGAAGAAGAGTATTCGCTACTTCACTACTTATATATTTTTTTACTAGTAGTGTGGTGTTATTCTTCTTTCAAGAGAACTTCGTTATTCCATTCACTATTATTCTCGCTGAATAACTCGTAAAAGTGGCATACCCTATACATAACCTCGAGATACGCAGATACCCTATACTTGGTGAAATCCTTTATGTTATTCCATTGCTTATTATTCGTTTGAATAACTCAGATACGCTGGTTTAACCTATACTTGGTGACATTCTTCTATTATTCATTTGAACATCCCGTCTCATGTGTTTTTACACCGAATTCGGGTTCCTTTTTATTATTATTCGCTGGAACATCCGCTCGTGTGTTTTACACCCGGACCCGGTTCCGCTTTTTATCATTCTGGTTGAATATCCTATCCGTGTGTTTTACACCGGATCCGGTTCCATCTTTATTATTCTGTTGAACATCCCGCTTGCGTGTGAATTTCACCGACCGTTCCGTTATTATTATTCTCGTTGAATAAACTCGCCTCATGCTAAGCACCGCATGCACGGTGATTTCTTTTGTTATTCCATTCTTTATTATACCCAAATTGGTTAAAACTTTGACTTCTATACTCCATGAAATTAGTAGAATATCCTCGATATTTGCGTTTCATCCAAAGATCTTTTCACGGAAATATTCTTCCGATCATTCTTGAATTTTACTACTCATTTAAACAAAGATTATGTCGACAATTGGACGTTAATAATTCATGGATTAAATAATTTTGAACTTGTTTTATTGAATTATTATGTCATTGTCATCATCCTCATGTTATATTATGTTATCTTTCGCTTACGTGCATAGATGAACTTAGTATGATTATGACCTGTGGATCATTCTAAGATAATCACGACTTGATATAAATGATGTGACAAAAGTCCTCAAAGTGGGTCTGTAATGCAAGTTGATGGATAGTTTTTGGTATGATTATGACTGTGGGTGATTCTAAGATAGTCATTTGACCATTGATAATTTGATGAAAATCCTCGACCGTGGTATGTGGATGATTAGATGTGGTGGTTTATTTATTGTCGAGTCTCAAATGATAAAAATTGATGAAAAACTTTTAAAACCTAAAAGATAGTAGATTTTATTCTCTACTGACTCTTTTTAATGGATTCAGATATTCACCGCAGCTTAAACCGGTTGTCTATTATATTTTATCGCTTAACATCGTTCAAGGCTAATGATAATTTATTCGCATTATCTTAGTCATAATATTTCATCGGGCTAGTTGAGCTCACCCTTTTCTTTCACCGTTTTCTTCGTGAAATGAGAACATACGGGATTTAGCCTGGGAACGGAGTAATGGTCCAGAGGATAAGATTAAGTAGTCCTCACTATTCTCGTGAAATAGTGTGATAATAGTTGTAATGAGGACTCCTTTTGAGTTTGTATAATATCTAGTAGATAAATATATGTATTCAAACTCACGCTTTATGTCGATTGCACATACCTACGCTTAGGTTAGTAAGTTGTATTTGAATTTATGTACCATGTAAGTGGCGCACCCAAGATGGGTGACGATACCTAATTTTGGGGCGCCGGTTGTATCGAGCCGTAAGTGTGAAGAGCCCCGAGCCTCTCATTGGTGACTTCTGTTGATGGGGAATGGCCGCACTCTCCGTAGATACCCTTCCTTTTTTGGGTCGGTACCAATGAGGTACTGACACAAGTGGTGTCCAGTGTCACAGTTGGTATCGAGCTTAGGATATGATCCCTGGCTAAGATGTGAGAATAGTACTAGAGGGAGAGACGGGAATTCTTCGCTAGTATGACCTACCTAAGTTTATGTGGTATTTATTTATTTGGTCTACGAGTATAGGGATAATATGTGATATGTTATTTAACCCATGTTTGTGGCGATTTGAAAATGACATCCGAAAATATTGAGATAAGCAATGAAGCACATGAGACCGTTGAGTCAGCTCAACCAAAAGGTAATGAGCAACAACACGATAATAATCATACCGGTGGCAACGGTCATCGGAACAATGATAACCATCGTGGGGGAAATTATCATGTCAAGAATGGTAACCACTTCGGTGGTAATCAGGGCCAAAATAATAAGAATGGACATTTCAAGAAGAGAGGGTTCAACAATGACGTGAAGACGTCGGCATCAGCACCCGTTTCAAAGGAAGAAGAACGACCACCGGTCGTATGTTTCAAATGCGGACAGGAGGGACACATCCGTCCAAACCGGACGCCAGGAATCCAAAGCGTGTTTTAATTGCGGAAGAGAAGGTCACTTAGCTCGATTTTGTCGTATGGTGAAGTCAAGTCCAGTTGAGATAGTGATGCCAAAGGATGTCCTGCATAAGCCAAAGCCAGTAGTTTAAGAGAGAGCGTTTTTTCTCTCGACGAGGAACCCGAATAAAATTATCACGGGTAAGTTAATCATAAGCTCTCACTTGAAGTCTATATCGTATTCGATAACCTGGTTCTACCTATTATTTTATCTCTCTTGCTTTGCGCTCAACGCTTAAATTTGACTCGGAGAAATTGGACTTTGATTTATCTGTTTAAACTTAGTTGGGAGAAACCTTCGTTACCTCCACTGTTTATAAATCTTGTTGATTCAAATAAACATTTTCACGTTACCTGTCGATCTTATCTTTTTGAAAATACTTGCCTTTGATGTGATTTTTAGGAATCAATTGGTTAGCTAATCATCATGCTTTTCGTAAGGTTGTTAGCTTTTATATTCATAACCAACCTGTTATACGAATTCAAAGTAACCAAACCCTAAAGTTAATCACTGTTATATCAAGCCATAAGTAAAGAGCTCCGAACCTTTCGTTGTTGACTTCCTTGTGTGGAATGCACCGAAGCCGGACTTTCTGTAGGCGACATCGTGAATGAAGATGGCAAGTTTATAGGTATCATTGTGAGGTGTTATCTAGGTTAAGGGATAGAAGTCACAGTTGGTATCAATGTGACGTACTATCCAAGTCTTGGATAAGAAAATACGCTTTGAATGATATTTCTATCATTAATAAATTTCTTGACGTATTCTTGAAGATTTCTAGCCTACCCTAGAGCGTGAAATCGAATTTTATATTGACCCCAAAGATAAAAACCCATTTCTTAAACCCTCAAATATTTCTTCAACTAAATGAAGCAGGTTTACGTGGTTTATGATGAAAGTCATAATAAAAGCATTGGAATAATGAAAATCATGGGTATTCGTGGTATTAGTAAGTTTTATGATAAGTTATGTTGGTTAGTATGTAAAAACATGAAAGTTTCTTAGAAATCACAAAGAGTTGAAAATCGATTTTGGTGAAAACGTAACATGAAATTCAATTGACCATATCTCTTATTATATTTTGAATTTTTGAATGTGGTCAAGTCCTAGAGTTAGATCTATGAGTTACCTAACTAATCCAAGTGGAATTACTGGAAAAGGTGTTGTAGATTTTGTGTGGACTGATTTTAGCAAAGGAGGCCAAAGCTGTAAATTTCAAAATGCTACTGCCCAGAAACTTTAAGGGCTGTTTCGGCCACTTAAATTATGAGAAAAATTCTGGCCTTTAGGGACATGAAGGTATATGGTATAAAGTATCTCCTGTCCAAAAATGAGCTCATTCTGACTTAAAATGAGCAAGTTATGACTCTTTCAATATTTAGGTTTTTCCGACGAAAAATGCTATAATCGGAGTTCTATAACTCCGATGACCATGAAATTTAAACTAGAAGCTCACGTTAACATGTGTAAGATCCTGCCAAGATTTGGGAATTTTTGGAGTTAAACTTGAGGTAGCTAATTTCTTAAGGAATTAATTAGAAATTGATTTTGAAAAATAGTAAATGAATTTTAAAATCCGAGAAAAATATATTTTCATTATGGGACTATATTATGCTAAATCCCAGAAAAGAAATATTTTTGGGACTAATTTGGTATTTTTCATGAAAATAGTTTAGTTACTGAACATATGAGTTAAATATGTTATGTGAAGTAACAAAGTTGAAAAAAATAGGATTTTATGGCTAGAGAATCCTATATAGTAGTATATGCATATTTTTTGATGAGGATTTGATAATTGGTGATGATATTTTATGAGTATGGCATTTTGAATGATTAAATGCATTATATGGTAAAAGCGTAAACAATTGAGAAAAATTGTTTTATTTAGGAAGTGATTAAAATATTGTTATAATATTAATGTTATTAGATTATGAGATTATTAAGTGATTGATAACATGGGGATATTCTTGAATCCTGGATAAATTATTTTATAAATGTTTAATATTTATCCTTTATCTCATTTGATTGATTCTTTATATCATTATCCTCATGTTTATATTATGTTGAAAGTCATCGTATTCTGTAAGTGCATAGATGGACTTGGTATGATTATGACTGAGGATTGTTCGGTATAATCATAACCAGTAATTGAAAACACAATTATCTTTGGTAGTAGTGCATGGATAATGGATAATTAATGAATACACAATTATCTTTGGTAGTAGTGTATGGATAATTTGTGGTCGTGATATCTTAATGAATACACAATTATCTTTTCGTAGTAGTGCATGGATAATTTGTGGTCGTAATGATACTAATGAATACACAATTATCTTTCGCCGTAGTGCATGGATAATTTGTGGTCGTGATACTAATGAATACACAATTATCTTCGTGGTAGTAGTGTATGGATAATTTGTGGTCGTGATACTAATGAATACACAATTATCTTTCGCCGTAGTGCATGGATAATTTGTGGTCGTGATATTAATGAATACACATTATTATCTTTTGGCCGTAGTGCATGGTATGGATAATTTGTGGTCATGGATAATTTGATACTAATGAATACACGATTATCTTTTTCGTAGTAGTGCATGGATAATTTTGTGGTCGTGATACTTAATGAATACACAATTATCTTTCGTAGTAGTGCATGGATAATTTGTGGTCGTGATACTAATGAATACACGATTATCTTTGGCCGTAGTGCATGGATAATTTGTGGTCGGGATACTAATGAATACACAATTATCTTTGGCCGTAGTGCATGGATAATTTGTGGTCGTGATACTAATGAATACACAATTATCTTTGGCAGTAGTGTATGGATAATTTGTGGTCGTGATACTAATGAATACACGATTATCTTCGGTAGTAGTGCATGGATAATTCGTGGTCGTGATACTAATGAATATCCTTCGGTAGTAGCGTGGATGATTCGATGATATGGATTAATTATTGAAATGAGTCTCAAAGAATGAAATATTAATTCATGGATGTGGTAAAAGTCATCTTTCGTCAGTAGTAGTGCATTGATAGACTTGGTATGATTATGACCACGGATTATTCTAAGATAATCATGATCAGTAATTGAAAACACGAATATCCTTAGCCAATGAGTGCATGGATAATTCATGGTTGTGATACTATTAAGTCGAGTCTCGAGATTATTGGTTTTCTGAGCTTATATATCTTTGGCCCAGAAGTGCAAAGATGAATTGTTAATAAATATCTTTTGGCCCAGTAGTGCAAAGATGAATTGTTAATGAATATCTTTGGGCGGATTGCAAAGATGAACTTAATATTTTCAACGATAAAGGTATTCAAGGTATCCTCACCTCTTTATCATACCGTGTACGCATTCTAATTTCGAGGGCTTAAATTCCATAAGGAAGGGAGATTGTGAGACCCCAGATTTTATCAATAAAGATTTAAATTTTGTTGAAATAATTTTTTAATATTATGGTGTGAATTTAAGATAATATTATAGTTGTGGGTAGTATTTATAAATTTTGCAAAGTATGCAAGTGGTTATATTATATTCGATTGGTCTGGGAATATTCGGTTTAGCAGGAATATTAAATACAACTACTCAATCATTGTGGACCCCATAATGTAATTATTATCGGATCGAGAAAACGACAAAAATATTTTATTGAAATAACGGCGGAAGTTTTACCGTGGTTACTTGTTGAACTACTTCGGTAGTAAAAAAGTACGAGAATACGTGTGGTTGCATAAAGCATTACGGTATTGATTATTGATGCTTATGTGAGAAGTCACCGGTTTGATTCCATTATCATTCGATTAATAATATGAATTATTATAGCGATAATGACGTTTTTGTTTTATTCAGATTATTAACGTAATAAAATGTAAACATCTTTTATATAAAATAGAATACTTTATTAAAGTTATTCTATAAATAGAATATATTATATTTTATTATGCATAGTGTTGCATAATGTTTTTGATATAGTGTTTTTTGTATAGTATTGCATAGTGTTTGCATAGTAAAATGTTTTTATATAAATAGAATATATTATATTTTATTTAAAAGATTTTTCTTTAAATATGGACCGTCGATTAAAGTAAATCAACTGGACCGAGTTCATGGATTAATTACTTATGCATTCCATTTTCCTATAAATAAGCTCATTCCTTCATTATTTTCTTACGAATTCATTGAAACTCTAGAGAGAGAAATTATAGAGAGAAGGTTATAGAGAGAAAATTATAGAAAAGAAGAAGAGTATTCGCCACTACTTCACTACTTCTATATTCAGGTTCTTTTTACGGTAGTGGGTGTTATTCTTTCTTCTTGAAGAGAACTTCATTATTCCATTCACTATTATTCATTTGAATAACTCGTAAAAGTGGCATACCCTATACATAACTTTTGTATACGCCAGATACCCTATACTTGGTGAAATCCTTATGTTATTCCATTGCTTATTATTCTCGTTAGAATAACTCAGTATACGCTGGTTTAACCTATACTTGGTGACATTCTTCTATTATTCATTTGGAACATCCACATACATGTGTTTTACAAGGACTCGGTTCCGTCTTTATTATTATTCATTGGAACATCACGGACGTGTGTTTTTTACACCGGACCGTTCCGTCTTTATCATTCTCCTTGGAATATCCTATCTGTGTGTTTTACAGGATCCGGTTCCATCTTTATTATTCTGTTGGAACATCCCGCCGGTGTGAATTTCACCGACTGGTTCCGTTATTATTATTTCGCTGAATAACTTTGTCGCATCGCAATACCGCACGCATGGTGATTTCTTTTGTTATTCCATTCTTTATTATACCCAGGTTGGTTAAAACTTTGACTTCTATACTCCATGAAATTAGTAGAATATCCTTGATATTTGCGTTTCATCAAAGATCTTTTCACGGAAATATTCTTCCGATCATTCTTGAATTTTACTCACGTAAACAAAGATTATGTTGACGAATTTGGACGTTAATAATTCATGGATTAAATAATTCTTGAACTTGTTTTATTGAATTATTATGTCATTGTCATCATCCTCATGTTATATTATGTTATCTTTGGCTTACGTGCATAGATGAACTTAGTATGATTATGACGAGGATCATTCTAAGATAATCATGACTTGATATAAATGATGTGACAAAAGTCCTCGGTTTATTCTGTAATGCGTTGATGGATAGTTTTGGTATGATTATGACCGGGGTGATTCGGATAGTCATGACCATTGATAATTTGATGAAAATCCTTGACCGCAGTGGTACGTGGATAATTAGATGTGGTGGTTTATTTATTGTCGAGTCTCAAATGATAAAAATTGATGAAAACCTTTTAAAACCTAAAAGATAGTAGACTTTATTCTCTACTTGACTCTTTTAATGGATTCGTATATTCACCGCAGATTAAACCGGGTTGTCAATTATATTTTATCGGTTTAAACATTGTTGAAGGCTAATGATAATTTATTCTCGCATTATCTTAGTCATAATATTTCTTCTTGGGCTAGTTGAGCTCACCCTTTCTTTCACCGTTTTCTTTCGTGAAATGAGAACGCCATTGGGACGAGTAAGTCGGGGAGCGATTAGAGTAATGGTCCAGGAGGATAGCATTAGTAGTCCTCACTATTCGTGAAATAGTGTGATAATAGTTGTAATGAGGACTCCTTTTCGAGTTTCAGTATAATATCTAGTAGACAATATATGTATTCAAACTCACACGCATTTAGAAGACGTTCAAGGGAATAAGTCTCCGTGATCGGCGAAATGAGCGGACTTGGATTATCAACAATAACCCAAATAGCATTGATGCTTAGGTTAGTAATTTAAATCCAAGTTGTATTTGAATTTATGTACCATGTAAGTGGCGCAAAGTTAAACACATCGAGATAAACTTTGCAATCTCTCTCATAGTTCCATGGGTCGAAGATCACGATACATTTTAATTCCTCTCATACTCTTTAAGTTGTCATGAGGCATAGGCTATGACTTTCCCACGTTGCATGAGAACACATCCTAACCCTTTGCACGAAGCATCATCAGAGATAACAAATCCATCCCGAACCGGATGGTATTGTTAGAACAGTCTTTGAAATAAGTCTCCTCTTAAGCTCTTGGAAACTTTTCTCGCATTCTTCGCTCCAAACGAATTTTGTATCCTTCCGAGTTAGTTGAGTTAATGGAGTAGCGATTCGAGAAAACCCTTCCACGAATCTCCGATAATAACCGGTAAGCCCAAAAGCTACGTACTTGATCACCGACTTGGTTGCTCCCAACTTTGTATTGCTTCATCTTTTGCCGGGTCCACGGATACTCCATGTTTCGACACACGTGCCCAAGGAATGCTACTTCCTCGCCGAACTCGCATTTCTTCAATTTGGCATATAGTTTGTTTTCACGAAGCCTTTCGAGTACCAAACTTCAAATGGTGCTCATGATCTTCACGACTTTTGGAATATATAAGGATGTCATCAATAAAGACAACAACAAATTGATCCAAATATTCCTTGAATACTCGGTTCATCATATCCATGAAAGTCGCGGGAGCATTAGTCAAGTCAAAGACATGACTAAGAATTCATAATGCCCATACCGAGTTTAAAGCGCGGTCTTTGGAATATCCTCGGTTCTAATCTTCAAATTGATGATATCCGTAAGCGAAGATCGATTTTTGAAAAGAATTGTGCCCCTTGCAAATTGGTCAAACAAGTCATCAATACGAGGTAGAGGATACCTATTCTTGATGGTGACATGGTTCGATTCCCGATAGTCAATATAAAGTCGCATACTCCCGTCTTTCTTCTTCTTTACAAATAAAACAGGAGCACCCCAAGGAGATGTACTGGGGCGAATGAAACCGATGTCCAACAATTCTCGTAGTTGGACCTTTAACTCTGAAGTTCAATAGGAGCCATTCGATATGGGGTTTTAGAAATGGGCTTTGTATCAGAGTTCAAGATCAATAAAGAATTCAACTTCACGTTCGGGGTAGACCGGAAGTTCTTTGAAATACGTCGGAAAGTCAATAACAACAGGAATATTATTCAAATTTGGCGTGTCTTTATTCAAATCCATAACATGGGCTAAGAAAGCTTGACATCCGTTTTTAATAAACGAATAGCTTTATGATTAGATATGACAGATTATCGATTTTAATGGTTTAGTTGCTTGAATAAATACAAGTTGGTTAGGAATATGAAAACTAACAACCTTACGAAAAAATCAATTTTGGCATGATGAGTAGTTAACCAATCAATCCCTAAAATCACATCAAAAGCAAGTATCTTTAAAGAGATAAGGTCATTGCAGTAAGGTAATGGTGCCAACTTGAATCAAACAAGATTTATAAGCGAGTGGATGTGATGAAAGTTTCTCTAACGGAGTTTCCACAGAGATAGGTCAAAGTCTAATTTCTCCCGAGTCAAGTTTAAACGTTGAGCACATGCGAGAGAGATAAATGAATGGGTAACCAGGTATCAAGTAAGGTATAAACTTCGCAAGAATTTATAAATAGCTTACCCGTGATCACCTCGTTTGGGTTCCTCGCATTATGACCGATCACAACAAACGCTTCTTCCCGGAATCGTTGACTTTGACTTTTTCTCGGGACGATCTTTTGAGTCAAATCCCTCATTGAACTAGGTTTTGCTCTTGTCTAATCTCGAGCGATATGTCCTTCCTTTCCACAATTATAGCATACCTTGAACTGTGTGGGCGTTTTGGTGATATGTCCCTCTTTTCCGCATTTGTAGCATATATGATGGGTGGTCGTTTCTCCTCCTTAGAACCGATTCTTTAAGACCGCTATTGTCATCTTCACGGTCGTTGTTAAATCTCCTCTTTTAAAATCTCCTCCCGACTCGCTTCTTCTATTTTCATGGCCATGATTACCACCGAGAGTGGTTACCATTTTGTCCATCTGCTTTTCTTTCTCCATGAGTTATCATTATACATTGATGCTATCTACGTCACGATCCTGGTTGTGGTCCTCAGTTGACCATACTCGTTATCTCGCTCTAATAATTGAGCCCCATTTACAACATCTGAATAAATAGAAAATTTATGAGAAATGAGATATCGACGTATCTGGGGTTTCAAACCTCTAAGAAACATCCGCGTCATCGTTCCTCATTCTCCACCAAATGAGGTGCAAACACGGATAACTCGCAAACTTTGCCTCGCATCGAGACACCGTCGTGTTTTTTTGTTCCAATCGATGAACTCCACTTCCTTCATACGACCGAACACTTTCGTGAAAGTATTTGTCATTAAATAGCTCTCAAAGCGTCTCCCAAGACATCTTTGAGCAATTTGGATGGGTATGCTTCACATGACTCCCACCGATGAGTCCGCCTCGCCACTTTTAACATAAAGGTGGCGAATGGAACCTTCGTTTCTCCGTGCATCCCAAGACATCGAATATCTTGGTAATTTATTTGACCCATGTTTCCGCCGCATGATCGGATCCGCTTTCCCTTAAATTCGGTGGTCCCAACTCTTTGAATCGCTTGGTGTGACAACCCGTGAATTGCTATCATTTCCTCCGTATTTTGAACACGAAGTCTCCTCGTCTCGATTTTGCATGAACCGCAAAAGCTTCTAAACATCCCCTCGTTCATCATCTCTTTCAATGGTGTTGTTCACGGGAGGAACATTGCCCGACTGTTGTTGCACGTTTCTCCTCGTTGGTGAGTACTGAGCGTCTCCACGGTCTCATTTCCATTGTTAATATTCTAAGTCGACATTCTCAAATCATCATCATAAAACAAGGGTTAATTAAGGAAATCAATATATCACATAATATCCCTATATCTTGACCAACTAACAAATAAGCTTAGGTAGGACACACTAGCGAAGGATTTACTCGTCTCTCCCTCCTAGTTCTATTCCCCGATCTCATCAGAGAGATCATATTCCTAAGCTCGATACCAATTGTGGACGCCCCCAAAATAGGTATACATCACCCATTCTCGAGTTGTAAATACATGGTACAGTAAACAACTACAACTTTATTATTACAACAAGAAATCTGTGAGTTTGAATACAAATATTATCTTCAGACAATATCTATACTCAAATAAATCCTCATCATTTATTGATACATTATTTTACAAAAATGGTGAGGACTACTAAACAATCCTTTCTAAAACCTTCATTCCATACCCCCCGACTCGTACTCGCTTATATTCTCGCCTCCCGAGAAAAATGGAACAAAAAGGAAAAGGGTGAGCTCAACTAGCTCAATAAAAAGAATATTATGACTAAGATAATATACAACAAATTATCGTTAGTCTTCAACAGGAAAAATCTAATAGAATACAATAGACAACAAATTTTAAATCAATATTATAGGTGAAATAATAATTCATTAGAAGAGTTAAGTAGAGAATGCAAACTACTATCTTCTATGTATGAATTTAAAAGTTCATCGCTCATCCTTTATCCTGTAACATCAATCAATATACATACGGAATCAAATATTCATCTTTGCACTACATGTGCCAAAGATATTCATCGATTAGTCATGTTCATTTAAACACTGTTCATCTTTGCACTCTGGCCAAAGATATTCTTCAGAAATCATTCATCTTTGCACTACAAGGCCAAAGATATTCTTAAGAAATCATTCATCTGCACTACAAAGCCAAAGATATTCCATAATATCATCATTTAAGACCGAGGATGATGAAAATATTTTTTAAAGAAGCGAATCCGATTGAAACAAAATGACAAGGATTAAGGATTAAGGATTCAGTACTTGGTTTTATCCACGTTCCAAAAATACCTCAAAAATAATCATAGTGGTGTAAAATTCAAGAATGATCAAAACATAGATACAATCGAAAGTTAGTATCCGAATAGATGTTTTGGACGAAAAGAAGAAATTTTATTTTTCTATTGAATAGTGACCAGTATCACGTGAATAGTGTAAGTATCGTGAATAAATATCATGACACGTGAATAGTAACTCAGACACCAAAAGATAGAAATTCCACAAAAACATCTTCACGCTTCATGAATAGTACTCGTGAATAGTAACTCGTGAATAAGAACTCATGAATAAGAAACTCGTGAATAGTAACTCATGAATAGTAACCCATGAATAATAACCCAGAACATGAAAAAAGTTCCAAATTTGATAAAAACTTGGATCAATATTTCAAAGATAATGATATTGAAGAAATAATATCATTCTGAAAAAAAAATAATATCCCTTACCTCAAAAGATCAATACTTTCTTAAATTTGAACAGGATATAGATATCTTTGAAGGGAACTTGCACTGCCTCTAACAATACTCAAAGTATACTCAAAATACTCACAAGAATACGCTCGATAATATAGAGAGAAAACTTCATTTACGGTGTGATTTTCAATTCTAACCCAAGCACCCTATTTATAGGAAAATCGCTTGTAACACCAAAAGCAGAAAATTTAATAAAATAATAATATTTCTAAAAATATTCAAGCCCACCTTAGAAATCTGATTTCAGATCATTTATAACACATGTGAGCCACTCAATTACAACAAAAAACGTTTTTTCTTACAAAAATATTTTAAACTCCCAAAATCAATTATTTTTGAACTTTGAACTTCAATAATTCATAATAAATAGCCCTTTCATCAGAAAATTCAAATCTCATGAGTTTTTATAGGAATTTCAATTCTCTACAACTTACTGAAGAAAGTATTTCCAAATTCCAAATAGAAATTGACCGAAATCCATAAAGCAGGCGATTTTCAAAGCTATAATCAAATTTCGACAATAAATGGGGTCCATGACATGTTTAACATGTTTTAAACATTTATTGCAACAAAAAACTCTCTTCCTCCTCGTATACTCATATATCCCACATTCGTTGTAAAAATATCACCGTTAATATATTATTAAAATAATATATTTAAATGAATTATTTTATCGAGAAAAAGATAAAATATTAATTTTCAACAATTGTCATTTTAAAATTTTCTCCATCTATATCCACATAAAATCAATATTTTCCTCATCATATAAATCAATAATTAATTATTCACAAATAATATTACGTAATCACAATATTGACAAAGTGCAGTTTCAGGAAAGAGGGGCTTTCAATAAGAATTTCTTCTTCTTGGCTCGCAATTAGGTGACCAAACCTCTCCTTAGATGAACTTTCTAGACATTGCCAATAATGTTATCTAATAATATTATTAGGATAATACTTAATTATTGCTTCGATAATGAAAAATATCGTGTAATGACAATTATCAAAAACAATGAAGAATATAAAATATCAACGCAAGTAATTATTAACTCAATAAAAATCAAGCAAGTAATTATTGTAACCATTATTGAGTAGTGCCTTCTTCACGTAAGAATCAATAATTGGTGCAATACTGGTGTCTTTCTCTTGTTCAACAACGGCGTATTAGTGTGTTTTAACCACCGGGTATTCCAACAATATAATGCAGTAACAACTACGTAGTTATTTAAAAACAACTTATATTTGTCGTTTTCTTCATCCAATCGCTTTCAAGTTATGGGGCCCATTACATGGGCTACTGGTCAGTCGCATACGAATATTCTCCAAGCGATGCGAATATTCCACGACCAAAACGAATATTCCTCGACGATAATGAATATTTTATAACCACTTGCTTATTTTGAAATATTTGCGTATTTAACCCTTAACTATCCACATTAATCAAATCAACCCTTACTATTTCAAAATAATAAATAAAGAAAATTCCTTTTTATTTAAAATTTAGGGGTCTTACAACATCCACACCGTAGTAGTTTTTTCATAGTGCGGTTGGTAACCAAACCTTGAGACCATGGTAACTAATTCAATTTTATCAAGTTACCAATTTTCGCTTTTGAATGTGATGCGCTTAGTAGGTAATCAACCATTCATTCAAAGGTAACCATTTTATTATTTATGAGAAACAAAATAGTTATAAAAAAATTTGAACATTAATAATTATACATCTATTTATTTTTAAATTTTTTGTAGGCTTAATCTTCTTCTTATTCTCACTGGCGTTTTGGACAACGGAGATTTGCGACGGAGTATGTGAGGTGTTGCAGCGGTGTAGTGGCGATGTAGCGGTGGACTATTATTTCAAAGTGTATGTGAGGGAGATGGAGATTTGAATTTGAATATTTAAATTTGAATTATTATTTTGAATTTGAATTTGTTTTTGTTGTTAGATCCAAATATTTGAATTTAAATTATTAGTTATGGCAGTTATTTGTCCTTGATTTTAGGTTTCTTTATTAATGTGAATTGTACTATTTTTGTAATATGGGTTCTCTTTTTGTAATTATTTGGTTGATGCACTTTTCTTGTAATTACTTTCTATTTTTTGTATAATTATGTAAAGGACCCTATTTTATATATGGCTATGGAAGAGGTTTGAGTTTAGAAATTAAGCCCATATGTTTCTTGTAAGACCCCAACTTATTATTTAATGAAATTAAATTTTCTCTATTTATTATCTTGAAATAGTAAGGGTTGATTTGATTAATGTGGTAAGTTATGGGTAAAATGCGCAATTATTTCAAACAAGCAAGTGGTTTTAAAATATTCATTGTTGATGGGGAATATTCGTTTGGTCGTGGAATATTTTTCTTTGTCGGGAGAATATTAAATGATTGGACAAGTTTTGACCTTAATTGCCCCATAACGAAAAGCGATTGGATGAAGAAAGCGACAAGAATAAGTTGGTTATAAATAAGGCGTAGTTGTTGTGACGCCCCAAAATAGGTATACATCACCTATTACGAGTTGTCAATACACGATGCGAAACAAATACAACTTTATTATTACAACAAGAAAGCTGTGAGTTTGAATACAAATATTATCTTCAGACAATATCTATACTCAAATAAATCCTCATCACATTTATTGATACATTATTTTACAAAATGGTGAGGACTACTAAACAATCCTTTCTAAAACCTTCATTCCATACCCAGACTGCGTACTATTTATATTCTCGCCTCACGAGAAAATGGAACAAAAGGAAAAGGGTGAGCTCAACTAGCTCAATAAAGAATATTATGACTAAGATAATATACAACAAATTATCGTTAGTCTTCTTGAGGGAAAATCTAATAGAATACAATAGACAACAAATTTTAAATCAATATTCGCAATGAAAATAATAATTCATTAGAAGAGTTAAGTAGAGAATGCAAACTACTATCTTACATGTATGAATTTAAAAGTTCATCGTCTATCTTTTATCCACTGTAACATCAATCAATATACATCGGAATCAAATATTCATCTTTGCACTACTGGCCAAAGATATTCATCGATTAGTAAGTGTTCATTTAAACACTGTTTCATCTTTGCACTACGGCCAAAGATATTCTTGAAATCATTCATCTTTGCACTACATGCCAAAGATATTCTTAAGAAATCATTCATCTTTTGCACTACGGCCAAAGATATTCCATAATATCATCATTTAAGACCGAGGATGATGAAAATATTTTTTAAAGAAGCGAATCCAAAGTGAAACAAAATGACAAGGATTAAGGATTAAGTATTCAGTACTTGGTTTTATCCACGCCCAAAAATACCTCAAAATAATCATAGTGGTGTAAAATTCAAGAATGATCAAAACATGGATACAATCGAGTTAGTATCCGAATAGATATTTTGAACGAAAAGAAGAAATTTTATTTTTCGATTGAATAGTACTTAGTATCGTGAATAGTCATAGTATCGTGAATAGTCTTAGATATCGTGAATAGTAACTCAGACACCAAAAGATAGAAATTCCAAAAACATCTTCACAACTTCATTAATAGTACTCGTGAATAGTAACTCGTGAATAGTAACTCATGAATAGTAACTCGTGAATAATAACTCATGAATAGTAACCCATGAAATAGTAACCCTGAGCATGAAAAAGTTCCAAATTTGATAAAACTTCAGATCAACATTTCAAAGATAATGATATTGAAGAAATAATATCATTACGAAAAAAATATCCCTTACCTCGAAAGATCAAGACTTTCTTTAAGGAATGAACAGGATATAGTCTTTGAAGGAACTTGTAACCGTCTAGCAATACTCAAAGTATACTCAAAATACTCACAAGAAATCACTCGATAATATAGAGAGAGAAAACTTGATTTACGGTGTGATTTTCAATTCTAACCTAAGCACCCTATTTATAGGAAAATGCTTAGAACACTAAAAGAGAAAATTTAATAAAATAATAATATTTCTTAAAATATTCAAGCCCACCTTAGAAATCTGATTTCAGATCATTTATAACACATGTGAGCCACTCAATTACAACAAAAAACGTTTTTCTTAAAAAAAATATTTTAAACTCCCAAAAATCAATTATTTTGAACTTGAACTTCAATAATTCATAATAAATAGCCCTTTCATCAGAAAAATCAAATCTCATGAGTTTTTATAGGAATTTCAATTCTCTACAACTTTGCAGAAGAAAGTATTTCCAAATTCCAAATAGAAATTTGACCGAAATCCACAAGCAGGCGATTTTACATTTATAATCAAATTTCGGTCAATAAATGGGGTCCACCGACATGTTTAACATGTTTTAAACATTTATTGCAATAAAAATACTCTTCCTCCTCGTATACTCATATATCCCACATTCGTTGTAAAAATATCACAAGTTAATATATTATTAAAATAATATATTTAAATGAATTATTTTATCGAAAAAGATAAAATATTAATTTTCAACAATTGTCATTTTAAAAATTTTCTCCATCTATATCCACATAAAATCAATATTTTCCTCATCATATAAATCAATAATTAATTATTCACAAATAATATTACGAGAATCACAATATTGACAACCAGTGCGGTTCAAGGAAGCAGGGGCTTTCAATAAGAATTTCTTCTTCTTCAAGCGCAATTAGGTGACCAAACCTCTCCTTGAGCAGAACTTTCTAGACATTGCCAATAATGTTATCTAATAATATTATTAGGATAATATGAATTATTAGCCGATAATAAAAATCACCGTAATGTGATTATTGAAACAACAATGATATAAAATATCAACGACAATTATTAACTTCGATAAAATCTTTGAGCGATAATTCACGTAACCATTATTGAGTAGTGCCTTCTTACGTAAGAATCAATAATTGGTGCAATCTGGTATCTTCTTGTTAACAATGGCGTATTAGTGTGTTTTAACAATAGGGTATTCAAGCAATATTATGCAGTAATAACTACGCCGTTATTTAAAAACAACTTATATTTGTCGTTTTCTTCATCGATCGCTTTCAGTTATGGGGCCCTAAGTTGCATTTAGCGCCTTATACGAATATTCCCGAAACGGTTGAATATTCCACGACAAACGAATATTCCTCGACGATAATGAATATTTTATAACCACTTGCTTATTTTGAAATATTTGCGTATTTAACCCTTAATATCCACATTAATCAAATCAACCCTTACTATTTCAAAATAATAAATAAAGGAAATTCCTTTTTATTTAAAAATTTAGGAGGTCTTACGGTTATTCACAATTAATACTATTGGAATACCCCGGTTAAAAAACTCGATGGCACTTACGGTATTACACCAATTATTGATTCTTTACGTGAAAGGCACTACTCAATAATTGTTACAAAGAATTCTTGTTTAATATTTTATTTTATTGATTTAATAATTGCGTTGATATTTTATATTATTGTTGTTTTAATAATTGTCATTGCCTGATAATATTTTCTATTATCAGAGCAATAATTCATATTATTTGAATAATATTATTAGATAACATCATAAGACCTAAATTTTTAAATAAAAAGGAATTTCCTTTATTTATTATTTTGAAATAGTAAGGGTTGATTTGATTAATGTGGATAGTTAAGGGTTAAATACGCAAATATTTTAAAATAAGCAAGTGGTTATAAAATATTCATTATCGTCGAGGAATATTCGTTTGGTCATGGAATATTCAGATCGTCGGGGAATATTACGATTTGCTGACGGTAGCCATGTGTGTGGCCCTACATAACGAAAGCGATTGGATGAAGAAAACGACAAATATAAGTTGTTTTTAAATAACGGCGTAGTTATTCAAGTATTAATCTTGAATGGAATACGGTGGTTTAAAACACACACTAATACGCGTTGTTGACAAGAAATATACCAGTATCGCACCAATTATCGATTCTTACGTAAGAAAGGCACTACTCAATAATGGTTACTGTAATTACTGCTCAAGATTTTATCGAGTTAATAATTGTCTGCGTTGATATTTTATATTGCTTATGAGACGCCAGATTTTATCAATAAAGATTTAAATTTTGTTGAAATAATTTTTAATATTATGGTGTGAATTTGAGATAATATTATAGTTGTGGGTAGTATTTATAAATTTTGCAAAGTATGCAAGTGGTTATATTATATTCGATTGGTGGGAATATTGGTTTAGCAGGAATATTCATACAACTACTCAATCATTGGTGGACCCCACAATGTAATTATCATTTGATTGAGAAAACGACAAAAATATTTTATTGAAATAACGGCATGAAAGTTTTACCGTGGTTCTTGTTGAACTACTCGGTAATAAAAATAAAGAATACGTGTGGTTGCATAAGTAGTTACACGGTATTGATTATCGATGCTTATGTGAGAAGTCACTCGGTTTGATTCCATTATTGTCGATTAATAATATGAATTATTATAGCGATAATTTATTTTTTGTTTTATTCAGTATTATTAACGTAATAAAAGCGAAACATCTTTTTTATATAAAATAGAATACTTTATTAAAGTTATTCTATAAATAGAATATATTATATTTTATTACGCATAGTGTTGCATAGTGTTTTGCATAGTGTTTTGCATAGTATTGCATAGTGTTTGTATAATAAAATGTTTTTATATAAATAGAATATATTATATTTTATTTAAAAGATTTTTCTTTAAATATGGACCATCGATTAAAGTAAATCAATCGGACTGTTCATGGATTAGTTCTTATGCATTCCATTTTCCTATAAATAGAAGCTCATTCCTTCATTATTTTCTTACTAATTCATTGAAACTCTGAGAGAGAAATTATAGAGAGAAGCTATAGAGAGAAAATTATAGAAAGAAGAAGAGTATATTCGCTACTTCACTACTTCTATATTAGGTTCTTTTTACGGTAAAAGGGTGTTATTCTTTCTTCTTGAAGAGAACTTACATTATTCCATTTACTATTATCTATTACATTGGAATAACTCTTTGTAAAAGTGATATACCCTATACATAACTTTTATATATGCAGATATCCTATACTTGGTGAAATCCTTATGTTATTCCATTCTTATTTATTTACATTGGAATAACTTTGATACGCTGTGATTTACCTATACTTGGTGACATTCTTCTATTATTACATTGGAACATCACGTCACAGTGTTTTTTTAAGGACTGGTTCCGCTTTTTATTATTCCGTTGGAACATCCTCGTCATGCGTGTGTTTTACAGGACTGGTTCCATTTTTATCATTACGTTGGAATATCCTATCATGTGTTTTACACCGGATCCGTTCCATCTTTATTATTCTCGTTGGAACATCCCGCTTGATTGTGAATTTCACCGACACGTTCCGTTATTATTATTCGTTGGAATAACGCCTATCGGCAATACCGCATGAATGGTGATTTCTTTTGTTATTCCATTCTTTATTATACCCAATTGGTTAAAACTTTGACTTCTATACTCCATGAAATTAGTAGAATATCCTTGATATTTGCGTTTCATCCAAAGATCTTTTCATGGAAATATTCTTCCGATCATTCTTGAATTTTTTACTCTCTAAACAAGATATCGTGTTGACAATTTGGACGTTAATAATTCATGGATTAAATAACTCTTGAACTTTTTTTATTGAATTATTATGTCATTGTCATCATCCTCATGTTATATTATGTTATCTTTGGCTTACGTAAGCATAGATGAACTTAGTATGATTATGACCGAGGATCATTCGGTATAATCATGACTTGATATAAATGATGTGACAAAAGTCCTCAAAGTGGCACGTAATGCGTTGATGGATAGTTTTTGGTATGATTATGACCGGGGTGATTCGGTATAGTCATTTGACCATTGATAATTTGATGAAAATCCTCGACCGTGGTAATGCGAGGATGATTAGATGTGGTGGTTTATTTATTAAAGTCGAGTCTCAAATGATAAAAATTGATGAAAACTTTTAAAACCTAAAAGATAGTAGACTTTATTCTCTACTTGACTCTTTTAATGGATTGCTTATTTCATTGCAGATTAAACCGGTTGTCTATTGTATTTTATCGGTTTAACACATTTGAAGGCTAATGATAATTTATTCGCATTATCTTAGTCATAATATTTCCTCATCGGGCTAGTTGAGCTCACCTTTTCTTTCATTGTTCTCTCTGTGAAATGAGAACATAGCCGACGACAGTCGGGAACTAAGTAATGGTCCGGAGAGGACAAGATTAGTAGTCCTCACTATTCTATACATGAAATAGTGTGATAATAGCTATAATGAGGACTCCTTTTGAGTTTGTATAATATCTAGTAGACAAAATTTGTATTCAAACTCACGCGATTTATGTCGTATTGTACTTACGCAGTTATATTAGTAAGTTGTATTTGAATTTATGTACCATGTAAGTGGAGACCCAAGATGGGTGACGATACCTAATTTTGGGGGCGTCGCATCGTCATTGTTATTCAATAATTGTCATTACACGGTATTTTTCATTATCGAAACAATAATTCATATTATCTGAATAATATTATTAGATAATATTATTGGCAATGTCTAGAAAGTTACGTCTAAGGAGAGGTTTGGTCACCTAATTGCGGCGCCAAGAAGAAGAAATTCTTATTGGAAAGCCCCTCTTTCTGAGGAGCGCTCGGTTGTCAATATTGTGATTCATGTAATATTATTTGTGAATAATTAATTATTGATTTATATGATGAAGAAAATATTGATTTTATGTGGATATAGATGGAGAAAATTTTTAAAATGACAAATTGTTGAAAATTAATATTTTATCTTTTTCGATAAAATAATTCATTTAAATATATTATTTTAATAATATATTAACGGTGATATTTTTACAACGAATGTGGGATATATGAGTATACGAGGAGGAAGAGTATTTTGTTGCAATAAATGTTTAAAACATGTTAAACATGCTCTGTGGACCCCATTTATCGAATTCGAAATTTGATTATACTTTGTAAAATCGCCTGCTTGTGGATTTGTCAATTTCTATTTGGAATTTGGAAAAACTTTCTTCTGTAAAGTTGTAGAGAATTGAAATTCCTATAAAACTCTCATGAGATTCGAATTTTCTGATGAAAGGGCCATTTATTATGAATTATTGAAGTCCAAAACTCAAATAATTGATTTTTGGGAGTTTAAAATATTTTTGTAAGAAAAACGTTTTTTGTTGTAATTGAGTGGCTCACATGTGTATATAAATGATCTGAAATCAGATTTCTAAGGTGGGCTTGAATAGTTTTAAGAAATATTATTATTTTATTAAATTTTTCGCTTTCATTGTTTCTAAAGATTTTTCTATAAATAGGTGCTTAGGTTAGAATTGAAAATCACACCGTAAACTCAAGTTTTCTCTCTATATTATCGAGCGTATTCTTGTGAGTATTTTGAGTATACTTTGAGTATTGCTAGACGTGCAAGTTCCCTTCAAAGACTATACCCTAGATTCTAGCTGTAAGATCGATCTTTCGAGGTAAGGGATATTATTTTTTCGTAATGATATTATTTCTTCAATATCATTATCTTTGAAATGTTGATCCAAGTTTTTATCAAATTTGGAACTTTTTTCATGTCGGGGTTACTATTCATGGGTTCTTATTCATGAGTTACTATTCACGAGTTACTATTCACGAAAGTACTATTCATGAAGCGTGAAGATGTTTTTGTGGAATTTCTATCTTTTGGTGTCTGAGTTACTATTCACGATACTAAGACTATTCACGATACTCAGTATTATTCATTAAAAAATAAAATTTCTTCTTTTCGTCAAAACATCTATTCGGATACTAACTCGATTGTATCCATGTTTTGATCATTCTTGAATTTTACACCACTATGATTATTTTTGAGGTATTTTTGGACGTGGATAAAACCAAGTACTTAATCCTTAATCCTTAATCCTTGTCATTTTGTTTCAATGGATGCGTTTCTTTAAAAAAAATATTTTTCATCATCCTCGGTCTTAAATGATGATATTATGGAATATCTTTGGCTGTGTAGTGCAAAGATGAATGATTTCTTAAGAATATCTTTGGCTTTTGTAGTGCAAAAAGATGAATGATTTCTGAAGAATATCTTTGGCCAGTAGTGCAAAAGATGAGCAGTGTTTAAATGAACATGATTAATCGATAAATATCTTTGGCACATAGTGCAAAGATGAATATTTGATTCGGATGTATATTGATTGATGTTACGGGGATAAAAGATAGAGCGGTGAACTTTTAAATTCATCATGTAGAAGATAGTAGTTTGCATTCTCTACTTAACTCTTCTAATGAATTATTATTTCACTGCGAATATTGATTTAAAATTTGTTGTCTATCAGATTCTATTATATTTTTTCCTCATTGAAGACTAACGATAATTTGTTGTATATTATCTTAGTCATAATATTCTTTCTTGAAAGCTAGTTGAGCTCACCCCTTTTCCTTTTTGTTCCATTTTTCTCGGGAGGCGAGAATATATAGCGATGCAGTCGGGGTATGGAATGAAGGTTTTAGAAAGGATTGTTTAGTAGTCCTCACCATTTTGTAAAATAATGTATCAATAAATGTGATGAGGATTTATTTGAGTATAGATATTGTCTGCAGAAGATAATATTTGTATTCAAACTCACGCTTTTCTTGTTGTAATAATAAAGTTGAATTTGTTTACATACCATGTATTGACAAACTCGAGAATAGGTGATGTATACCTATTTTGGGGGGCGTCATGATTGGTATCGAGCTTAGGATATGATCTCCATGAGATCGAGGAATAGAACTAGGAGGAGAGGCGAGTAAATCCTTTCATTTAGTGTGTCCTACTAAGCTTATTTGTTAGTTGGTCGATATATAGGGATATTATGTGATATATTGATTTCCTTAATTAACCCTTGTTTTATGGCGGTATTTGAGAATGTCAATTGAGAATATTAATAATGGAAATGAGACAGTGGAGATGCTCAGTCTTTCACCAACGAGGAGAACGCAATGCAACAGTGGCAATGTTCCTCCTGTGAACAACACCATTGCGAGATGATGAGCGAGGGGATGTTTAGAAGTTTTTTGCGATTCATGCAAAATCAGACGAGGAGACTCGTGTTCAAAATACGAGGAGGAAACGATAGCAATTCACGGGTTGTCACGACCCAGCGGCCAAAAGTTGGGACCACCGTAATTTAAGGGAAAGCCAGATCCGATCATGGCGGAAACATGGGTCAAACAAATTACCAAGATATTCGATGTCTTGGGATGCGCGGAGGAGAAGGTTCCATTCGCCACCTTTATGTTAAAGTGGCGAGGCGCATCTCGGTGGAAGTGCGTGAAGCGTACCCATCCAAATTGACGCTCGGCATGTCTTGGGAGGCGTTTGAAGCTATTTAATGACAAATACTTTCACGAAAGTGTTCGTCGTATGAAGGAAGTGGAGTTCATCGATTGGAACAAAACAACATGGCGGTGTCTCGAAGACGAGGCAAAGTTTGCAGAGTTATCGTGTTTCAGACCTCATTTGGTGGAGAATGAGGAACGTATGACGCGGATGTTTCTTAGAGGTTTGAAACCCACGGTACGTCAAGATCTCATTTCTCATAAATTTTCTCTTTATTGAGATGTTGTAAGCAGGCTCAATTATTAGAAGCGAGATAACGAAATACGGTCAACCGAGGACCACAACCGGGGATCGTATCGCAGAGAGATAGCGATCAGCGGAATAATGATAACTGCGGAGAAAGAAAGCAGACGGACAGAAATGGTAACCACTACTGGTGGTAATCATGGCCATGAAAATAGAAGAAGCGAGTCGGGAGGAGATTTTAAAAGAGGAGATTTAACAACGATTATATGAAGATGAGCGGTCTTGCAAAGAATCGGTTCTAAGGGAGGAGAACGACCACCGGTCATATCTTACTAAATGCGGAAAGAGGGACATATCGGTCAAAGCGCCCCACAACGATTCAAGGTATGCTATAATTATGGAAAGGAAGGACATATCACTCGAGATTTATGCGAAGAATGAAAACCTAGTTATTGCGGGACGGTGACTCAAAAAGATCGTCCCGTAAAAGTCAAAGTCAGCGATTCCGGAAGAAGCGTTTATTGTGGATCGGTCATAATGCGAGGAACCCAAACGAGGTGATCACGGGTAAGCTATTTATAAATTCTTGCGAAGTTTATACCTTACTTGATACCGGTCTTTACCCATTCATTTATCTCTCCTGCATGTGCTCGGCGTTTAAACTTGACTCGAGAGAAATTAGACTTTGACCTATCTGTGGAAACTCGTTAGGAGAAACTTTCATCACATCCACCATTTATAAGTCTTGTTTGATTCAAGTTGGCACCATTACCTTACCTGTTGACCTTATCTCTTTAAAGATACTTGCTTTTGATGTGATTTTAGGGATTGATTGGTTAACTACTCATCATACCAAAATTGATTATTTTCGTAAGGTTGTTAGTTTTCATATTCTAACCAACCCATTGTATGCAATTCAAGCAACTAAACCATTAAAATCGATCCTTGTCATATCTAATCATAAAGCTATTCGTTTATTAAAAAGCGGATGTCAAGCTTTCTTAGCCCATGTTATGGATTTGAATAAAGACACGTCAAATTTGAATAATATTCTGTTGTTATTGACTTTCGACGTATTTCAGAAGAACTTCCGGTCTACCCCTCGTAGCGTGAAGTTAAATTCTTTATTGATCTTGAACTGGTACAAAGTCCATTTCTAAACCCCATATCGAATGGGCTCTATTGAACTTTGAGAGTTAAAGGTCCAACTACGTGAATTGTTGGACATCGGTTTCATTAAATCCCAAGTACATCTCCTTGGGGTGCCTCTGTTTTATTTGTAAAGAAGAAAAGGCGGGAGTATGCGACTTTGTATTGACTATCGGGAATTGAACCATGTCACCATCAAGAATAGGTATCCCTACACCTCGTATTGATGACTTGTTTGACCCGATTCAGAAGGGCACAATTCTTTTCAAAAATCGATCTTCGATTACGGATATCATCACTAAAGATTAGGCGAGGATATTCCAAAGAGCGCCTTGAACTTCGGTATGGGCATTATGAATTCTTAGTCATGTCTTTCGGACTAACTAATGCTCCTGCGGCTTTCATGGATATGATGAACCGAGTATTGAGGAATATTTGGATCAATTCGTTGTTGTCTTTATTGATGACATCCTCATATATTCCAAAAGCAGTGAAGATCATGAGCACCATTTGAAATTTGGTACTCCAAAGGCTTCGTGAAAACCAACTATATGCCAAATTGAAGAAATGCGAGTTCGGCGAGGAAGTAGCATTCCTTGGGCACGTGGTGTCGAAACATGGAGTATCTGTTGATCCCGTGAAGATTAAAAGCAATACAAAGTTGGGAGCAACGAAGTCGATTGGCCAAAATCACGTAGCTTTTGGGCTTATTTGGTTATTATTGGAGATTCGTGGAAGGGTTTTCTCGAATCGCTACTCCATTAACTCAAATTTAACTTTCGGAAGGATACAAAATTCGTTTGGAGCGAAGAATGCGAGAAAAGTTTCCAAGAGCTTAAGAGGAGACTTATTTTAAGACTGTTTCTAACAATACCATCCGGTTCGGATGGATTTGTTATCTCTGACGATGCTTGAGCAAAGGGTTAGGATGTGTTCTCATGCGGCGTGGGAAAGTCATAGCCTATGCCTCATGACAACTTAAAGAGTATGAGAGGAATTATCCTACTCATGATCTAGAGTTAGCGGCACGATCGTTTTCGCGCTAAAAATATGGAGGCACTATCTATATGGGGAGAAAGTGGAGATATATTCGGACTATAAAAGCCTTAAATATTTCTTCACTCAAAAAGAACTCAACATGCGGCAAATGACGTTGGCTCGAGCTATTGAAAGACTACGACCACACTATTCAATACCATCTGGTAAAGTTTAAGCGTGGTAGGCGGCGCATTGAGTAGAAGATCATATGCGGGAACGAGTGCGATGATGTCAAGTATACGTAGAGCCAACTTTAATAGAAAAAGTTAAGGTTGCTTTCAAGCCACGCAGGCAGGAGGCGATCGCGTATGAAGAAGAAAGTACAAGAAGGAGCTATTCCTAAGCGAGAATTGATGAAGAAGGAATACTTGAGTCCACTCTAGACTTTGTGTTCCTAACGACTACGATTTGAAGTACAAGATTATGATGGAGGCACACAATCGCCATTTGCAATCCATCACGGAAGTACTAAAATGTATCGTGATCTTGACATACATTTTGGTGGAACAATATGAAGAGAGAGATTGCAAAGTTTATCTCAATGTGTTTAACTTGTCAGCGTGTAAAGGCGGAGCATCTTGTACCAAAGGGTCCGTTTGCAACCACTTGAGATTCCGGAATGGAAGTGGGAACACATTACTATGGATTTAAGTTACGGGTCTTCCTACGGTTTCTCAAGGCATCAATGCTATTTGGGTTATTGTTGATAGATTAACCAAGTTCCGCTCATTTCTTCTTGCCGATCTGGAGACTTATTCCTTGAGCGTCTTCTTTAGTATGTACGTGAATGAGATTGTGAGGTTGCATGGCATGCCTGTATCCATAGTTTGGATCGTGACCCAAGATTCACTTCAAGATTTTGGGTTAGCTTGCAAAAAGCTATGGGCGCGCAGTTTGCGATTTAGTTTAGGCATACCATCCCAAAGCGGACGGACAATCGAGAGGACTATTCAAACTCTTGAAGATCTATTAAGACTACGTGTCCTAGACTTCAAGGTAGTTGGGATAAGTATTTACCATTGGTGGAATTCTCTTACAACAACAGATTATCGAGGCAAGTATAGGTGTGGCTCCATTTGAAGCATTATATGGGCGAAAATGTCGATTCTCCAATATGTTGGGATGAGGTGGGTGAAGCAACATTGTTGGGACCCGAGAGTTAAGTCGTATATGATGACTCCGAAAAGATCCAAATGATTGACAACGTATACAAATGGCACAAGATCGACAAAAGAGTTATGCGGATCTTCATCGAAAGGACGTGGAATTTAATGTAGGGATCATGTATTGTCATGAGTTGCTCCATGGAAGGAGTTACAAGATTTGGGAAGAAAGGAAAGCTCAATCCACGATTTATTGGTCCATTTCAAATTCTTGACCGAAGTAGGAAATGTAGCCTTTATAGACTTGCGTTACCTCAAAGTATGTCTCGTGTTCATAATGTGTTTCACATATCTCGTACTTTCGTAAATATGTGAAAGACCCGAACCACGTTATAGAGTTAGAGCCGGAGGACGAGATAGCAGAAGACTTAACGTATGAGGAGGTACTGTCAAGATCTTGGATAGGAAGGAGCATGTCCTACGCCAAGAAAGGTCATACCACAAGTTAAAGTTTTGTGGAGGAATCATGCTATAGAGGAAATGACACAGGAATTGGAAACGGAAATGAAAGCGAGGTATCCTCACCTTTTGAAAACACCGAGTGCGATACGTCAATTTCGAGGACCGAAATTTCATAAGGAGGGAGGTTGTAAGACCAAAATTTTTAAATAAAAGGAATTTCCTTTATTTATTATTTTGAAATAGTAAGGGTTGATTTGATTAATGTGGATAGTTAAGGGTTAAATACGCAAATATTTCAAAATAAGCAAGTGGTTATAAAATATTCATTATCGTCGAGGAATATTCGTTTGGTCGTGGAATATTAAATCGCTTTGTGGGAATATTAAATGCTGACAGTAGCGTAAATGTATGGGAGCCCATAACTTGAAAAGCGATTGGATGAAGAAAACGACAAATATAAGTTGTTTTTAAATAATGGCGTAGTTGTTACTGATTATCTTGTTGGAATAGCCGGTGGTTAAAACACTACTTGTCTGGCGTTGTTGAACAGTAGCTTTACCAGTATTGCACCAATTATTGATTCTTACGTAAGAAGGCACTACTCAATAATGGTTACTGATAATTCTTATTCGGTATTTTATTGAGTTAATAATTCTTTGCGTTGATATTTTATATTCACATTGTTTCAATAATTGTCATTTACGGTATTTTTCATTATCGAAACAATAATTCATATTATCTGAATAATATTATTAGATAACATTATTGGCAATGTCTAAAAGTTACATCTAAGGAGAGGTTTGGTCACCTAATTCAAGGCGAGAAGAAGAAATTCTTATTCGAAAGCCCCTCTTTCTCTAGAACTACACGGGTTGTCAATATTGTGATTACGTAATATTATTTGTGAATAATTAATTATTGATTTATATGATGAAGAAAATATTGATTTTATGTGGATATAGATGGAGAAAATTTTTAAAATGACAAATTGTTGAAAATTAATATTTTATCTTTTACGATAAAATAATTAATTTAAATATATTATTTTAATAATATATTAACGGTGATATATTTACAACGAAATGGGATATATGAGTATCTGAGGAGGAAGAGTATTTTTGTTGCAATAAATGTTTAAAACATGTTAAACATGTCGGTGGACCCCATTTATTGGTGAAATTTGATTATAGCACTTTGTAAAATCGCTTGGTTTATGGATTTTGGTCAATTTCTATTTGGAATTTGGAAAAACTTTCTTACGCAAAGTTGTAGAGAATTGAAATTCCTATAAAAACACGCGAGATTCGAATTTTCTGATGAAAGGGCCATTTATTATGAATTATTGAAGTTAGAAGCTTCAAATAATTGATTTTGGGAGTTTAAAATATTTTTGTAAGAAAAAACGTTTTTTGTTGTAATTGAGTGGCTCACATGTGTTATAAATGATCTGAAATCAGATTTCTAAGGTGGGCTTGAATATTTTAAGAAATATTATTATTTTATTAAATTTTACGCTTTGGTGTTCTAAAGATTTTCTATAAATAGGGTCTTGGGTTAGAATTGAAAATCATACCCGTAAAGCGAAGTTTTCTCTCTATATTATCGGCGTATTCTTGTGAGTATTTTGAGTATACTTTGAGTATTGCTAGGCAGTTGCAAGTTCCCTTGAAAGATTATATAATTTGATTCTAAAGCTAGAAGTCTTGATCTTTCGAGGTAAGGGATATTATTTTTTCGTAATGATATTATTTCTTCAATATCATTATCTTTGAAATGTTGATCCAAGTTTTTATCAAATTTGGAACTTTTTCATATTCGGGTTACTATTCATGGGTTCTTATTCATGAGTTCTTATTCACGATAGTTATTATTCACGAAGACTATATTCATGAAGCGTGAAGATGTTTTTGTGGAATTTCTATCTTTTGGTGTGAGTTTCTATTCACGATATCTAAGACTATTCGATATCTGGCACTATTCACGTATCTGGTCTTATTCAATAGAAAAATAAAATTTCTTCTTTTCGTCTAAAACATCTATTACGGATACTAACTCGATTGTATCCATGTTTTGATCATTCTTGAATTTTACACCACTATGATTATTTTTGAGGTATTTTTGGGCGTGGATAAAACCAAGATCTGAATCCTTAATCCTTAATCCTTGTCATTTTGTTTCCTTTGGATGCGTTTCTTTAAAAAAAAAAATATTTTCATCATCCTCGGTCTTAAATGATGATATTATGGAATATCTTTGGCTTATATGTAAAAAGATGAATGATTTCTTAAGAATATCTTTGGCAGTAGTGCAAAGATGAATGATTTTGAAGAATATCTTTGGCAGTAGTCTGCAAAGATGAACATGTGTTTAAATGAACATGATTAATGATGAATATCTTTTGGCTGTAGTGTAAAAGATGAATATTTGATTCGGATGTATATTGATTGATGTTACTGAGGGATAAAAGATGAGCGGTGAACTTTTAAATTCATACATAGAAGATAGTAGTTTGCATTCTCTACTTAACTCTTCTAATGAATTATTATTTCATTGCGAATATTGATTTAAAATTTGTTGTCTATCAGATTCTATTATATTTTTCCTGTTGAAGACTAACGATAATTTGTTGTATATTATCTTAGTCATAATATTCTTTCTTGAGCTAATTGAGCTCACCCTTTTCTTTTTTGTTCCATTTTTCTCAAGAGGCGAGAATATATAGCGAGTGCAGTGGGGTATGGAATGAAGGTTTTAGAAAGGATTGTTTAGTAGTCCTCACCTTTTTTGTAAAATAATGTATCAATAAATGTGATGAGGATTTATTTGAGTATAGATATTATACAGAAGATAATATTTGTATTCAAACTCACGATTTCTTGTTGTAATAATAAAGTTGTATTTGTTTACGTACTCATGTATTGACAACTCGGAATGGGTGGTGATGTATACCTATTTTGGGGCGTCCACAAACATTATTAGCAATATCTAGAAAGTTACATCAAGGAGAGGTTTTACTATCTAATCAAGCGCCAAGAAGGAGAGATCCTTATTTGAAAGCCCTCTTTCCTTTAACCGGTTGTCAAGAATGTGATTCTATAATATTATTTTGAATAATTAATTATTGATTTATATGATGAGAAAAATATTGATTTTATGTGGATATAGATGGAGAAATTTTTTTAATGTGACAATTGTTGAAAATTAATATTTTATCTTTCTCTGATAAAATAATTTAATTAAATATATTATTTTAATAATATATTGATTGTGATATTTTTACAATGAATATGAGATATATGAGTATATGAGGAGGAAGAGTATTTTTGTGGCATTAAATGATTAACACATATTTTGTGTGTCGGTAGACCCCAATTCTTGACCGAAATTTGATTATAGTCTGTAAAATTGTCCGTTTGTGGATTTCGGTCAATTTTTGTTTGGAATTTGGAAAACCTTTCTTCTACGAAAGTTGTAGAGAATGAAATTTCCTATGTAAAAGACATGTGGTTCGAATTTTTTACGATAAAAGGGCTATTTATTATGAATTATTGAAGTTCGAAGTTAGAAATAATTGATTTTGGAAGTTTTATTTATTTTTTGATAAAAACGTTTTTGTATTTTGTGGACATCATTAACATGTGCAAAGTGCTGAAATCAGATGTCTAGAGGTGGGCTAAGGAAAATTTGATAAATATATTAATATTATATTAAATTTTACATTTTTAATGTTTCTAGCGTTTCCTATAAACAGTGGGTCTTGGGTTAGAATTGAAAATCATAGTAAAGCGAAGTTTTCTCTATTTCTCTCTCGATATATTGGCGATTCTCGTAAAGTATTTTGATACTTGAGTGTTCTTTATCACGGTCAAAGTTCCTTCAAAGATTATATCTAAAGATTCCAAATGTGAGTCTTTGTCTTTTCGAGGTAAGGGATGTTATTTTCTTTTAAATGATATTATTTTCTTCAATATCGTTATCTTGAAATATTGGTTTGAACTTTTAATCAAATTTGAAACTTTTGTGTTGGGAGTTCTTATTCACGATATCTGACTATTCATTTAATAATCAAGACTATTCATTGAAAAATGAATTTTTTTCCTTTTTGTCTAAAATATCTAATATGGATCTACTAAATTTTGATTGTATCCAAGTATTTTTGATCATTCTTGAATTTTCTTCACTATGATTATTTATGAGATATGATTTTTGGACGTGAAATAGTTGAAATCTGAATCCTCGATATTTATTCTTTTGTTTCATTTGGATTCATTTTCTTTACAATATTTTCATCATCCCTCATCCTAAATGATGATATTATTGAATATCTTTTGGCGCATGTAGTCTGAAAAGATAAATAATTTTATAATGAATATCTTTACCAGTAAATGCTTAAAAGATGAGCAGTGTTGAGATAAACACGACCGAGTGATGAATATCTTTTGGCGCAGAAATGAAAAAATGAATATTTGATTCAAGATGAATATTGATTGATGTTATGAGGGGATAAAATATTGATAATGAACTTTTAAATTCATAGGTAATAGTAGAATTCATTCTCTACGTAACTCTTCTTACATAATTATTATTTTTATTGCGAATATTGATCCGAAAGCTTTGTTGCTCATTATATTACATCGATTTTTTCCATTGAAAACTAACGATAATTTGTTATATATTATCTTGGTCATAATATTCTTTACTTTGACTAGTTGAAATTTCACCCTTTTCCTCATTGTTCCATTTTTTCTCAAGGAGGCGAGAATGTAAGCGAAGACGAATGCAGTGGGGTGTGGAATGATGGTTACAGAAGTTGTTTTAGTAGTCTCATTATTTTGTAAAATAATGTATCAATAATTGTATTGAGGACATAGTGTAAGATGATATAGATATTATACAGATGATGATATTTGTATTTAAACTCACAGTTTATATGTTGTATTAATAAAGTTATAGTTGTTTACATCTTACGTTATTGATTTATTTCACGATGGGTGATGTACATTTATTTTAAAGGCGTCACAACAGAAAATTGATTAGTTCTTTGATATGATAGTTTGTTTCTCTACGTATGAAGAACATACCATCATCTAGTATTCAAATCCACCGCCACCACCGTCTCAATCTTCATACCCACCTCCATTTTGATCCTTCATTTTGCACCCTTCATTTTGAGAAGCTACTGGACATATAAATTATATTCTTCACCTGACCTAATGGACACTTCTAAATTTGCAGTCAAGCGTGGCAAGCATCTTCACCTGACCTAATGGAGATTTTAGTTGAGAGACTGAGACTATGAGAGTTCGAGACTAATGGTTGCTGGATCTTATCATCACTAATACTACAGCTGTTCTCCATTTCAGAAGAGAAGAGAGAACAGAGAGAGTCCTGCAATGAAATAATGAATGTTGGGTCCCTGCCTAGAATTGAATGGCAGTCTGTCTCGTAGTAATATACTAAAAGAGTACAAGTACATATTTGAATATTTTACACAAATTAAAATAATTGAAGTAGAAAAAAGATGAAACTTTTTATTTATAGTGGATTCTATGAAACTATACCAATGAATTTCTGTCGTTTTTAAATATAGTAGATTCCGTATAAATACATGCAAATTGTACTTTTATATTTTGGAGAGTAAATTAGTTTATATATATATTATATTTAAATTGTGTACTTTTAAATAATTTTTGTGAATAAAATAAAAAAATATTATTTTTACATATATATTTGATATTTTTATATATCACCTCTCATAAGAGACTATGAGAGTAACGTGAATCTCACTTTCGTGTATATACCAAAGTAGTACATTTTCGTATATTTAAAGTCATTCTTGGGAGTAGAAGGAATGGAGTATTGATTTCTGAGGACACCTTTGCATTCTTATCAAGACGAGTATGACCAATCACGTCAATGCCTAGTAAACCGAGACTAGAAATGATTTTGTTCGGTAACCGAATAAACTAAAAATGATATCTGTACAAATTAATCGAAAATTGTAAAAAATTTTGGATATAACTGAAATATTAAAAATAACCGAATTTTTAGAAAATTTTGATTAAATTATTTCGGTTTGATAATTCTGTTATACTCATTTTTTGCTTAGTCCTACATGAGAAATTTATCCCTTCTATTAAATAAAGTTTAACGATAGGTAATAAATATCAACAAATCGGACCTTGGTTGAACAATAGCGTATAAAGTCAAGGGATTATAAGCCACCAGCAAAAGAACAACTTTCAATTAATTCTTAACCTGCCACCACCTGCAATGCAACAAGTAGAAGTAGTATCCTCTTGCCAATAGGTATTGTACTGGTGGGTCGCGTTAATTCCCCCAAGCCCAATTTGTTATCCAAACAAAAAACTTATTTGGTCTATGCTTCTAAAATACACCTAACAGAAGAATTGGTCAACTTAACGCCGTGTTTGGAAATACTCCTAGAAAACTCAAACCATCTAAACATGTACTAGTACAATTTGGACTTCTTCTACCGGTAGCTGCAGTAGGTTAGAATCATTATCGGTTGGTTTATCAAACATTCCATCATTCAATAGAAATCCCAACCTCCACAACATCACTTTCTCGTTTTCTACTACCTTTTACTTGATGTTTAAAATCTCTAGCCCCCAACTCTTCATTTCATTACATTAATATTAGCTTATAGAACTCTAGCTCGCCTTTTTAGCAAATTAACATGAAGCTAATTGCGGCATTAATCATAATTGTGATTTTGCTAGGAATTAACATTGACGGATACGATTGCAAAGTTGTGCAGTTCATTTTCGGGGACTCCCTATCAGACGTTGGCAACAACGCAAGACTCTCCAAGAGCCTGGCTAAGGCAAGCCTCCCGTGGTATGGCATTGATTTTGGCAGTGGACTGCCTAATGGCAGGTTCACTAATGGACGGACCGTTGCTGATATTATAGGTATTATTATTATATGATATCCCTGTATATTAGTTGATGCATTTTTTTTTATTTGTAATTCAACAAGAATTACTCGTGTACATTCAGGGGACAAAACAGGACTTCCGAGGCCACCGGCTTTTCTTGATCCAACTTTAACCGAAGATGTTATCCTGGAAAAAGGTGTAAATTTTGCCTCTGGGGGTGGTGGAATCTTGAATGAAACTGGTGGTTTATTTGTAAGTTGAAGCAGTAATTAATTTTTATTCCAACATTACCACCTTTTTATTTAAAGTAGTAGTGTTTTTTCATGTTAAAGACTAGTTTATTCTTTAGTACATTGTTAACTAGAGTAGTACTACTATTTATTAGCTCGAAATTTGAAAATGTTGACACATATATACTAATTGCAGATTCAAAGGTTATCTCTATACAAGCAAATTGAGCTGTTTCAAGGAACACAAGAGCTAATGAAAGCCAAAATGGGGACAGCAGCAGCGGAGAAGTTTTTTCAAGAATCGAGTTATGTGGTGGCTTTAGGAAGCAATGACTTTATCAATAACTACTTGATGCCAGTTTATAGTGACTCATGGACGTACAATGATCAAGGCTTCATGAGTTATTTAATGGAAACACTGCAAGGACAACTAAAGGTAAGTCGAAACCAAATGTTTTTCGTGTGCTTCTTCTAAACTTTAAATTTCCTCATCATTTTTTTCCGGTTCAATAAAGCTACTGCATAGGTTAGGGGCACGACAACTAATGGTGTTTGGATTAGGACCTATGGGCTGCATTCCACTTCAAAGGGTTCTAAGTTTATCTGGTGAGTGCCAGGACAAAACAAATAATTTGGCACTTGGCTTCAATAAGGCCGCGACCAAACTTCTGGAGGATTTGTCAAGCAGCCTTCCAAATGCAAGCTTTAAATTTGGAGACGCTTATGATGTTGTTAACGATGTGATAACAAACCCTTCAAAATATGGTGTGTACACTAGTGTTTTTACCATTCTTCCGATTTCCTAATTATGAAAAGGAATACAATGATTTATACATACCACCGTCTACATACATATATCTCTATCATTCAAGATGCATTCTAATTTTGCAGGATTTAGCAACTCTGACTCGCCATGCTGCTCGTTTGGAAGGATTCGACCAGCCCTAACATGTGTTCCTGCATCCACATTGTGCAAAGACAGAAGCAAGTACCTGTTTTGGGATGAGTATCACCCAACAGATAGAGCAAACGAGCTAATTGCCAAGGAGATCATCAAAAAGCTAGGATTTACGCGTGTGAATAACTCCAATGTTCCTTCTCCAGCACCAGCCTCTGCTCCATCTCCATCTCCATCTCCATCTCCATCTACACACGACTAAGAATTTGTCTTCTCCAATAAGGAATAAGGATTGGTTTTGTTATTAATTTCACTTATCTTCATTGTTTTACTTTTTGAGGGTTGGTTCCTATTTTCTTGTAGTTTATTAAACTAAAGACAAAAGACATATTATGCATGCCGGATTGAAGAAAATGGTTGATCATCACTGCCTCGTACAAATAAATAAGGTGGATCTTAACAAGTCTTGTTTTAGCTATGTACTTATAAAATACTACTACTACTTACTCCATACTTAATTCTGAATTACTAATAGGATAGGAGAAAAGAAAAGAATGGGTACCACCTCAACCTTCCACTAGCGAGTACTAGAAATTTCTAAATTGGTGAAGATATTTAGATGACATAGTGGTTTCACCACTATCATGCATATTAAATGATCAACTTTATGGTTGGCCAATTAATTCCTATCCCCTTTAAAGACAAACAACGATTTACTACTGCACTAGGAAACAAAGAGTTTCATGGGTGAGAAAAAAGGTACAGAAAAATCACCCTTTCAACTACTACTAGCTACTACCTCAATGTAGATGTAGTACAAGACTGTTTCTTCCAAAAAAAAAACGATTGTGCAGAATTTATGAATGCCCTTCCGCCTTCTACTCGACTCAAAGAAACATTGCAAGGAAGCCAGATTTAAAAAAATTAGAAAGCCAAACACTCGGTAGATTCCAATCACATATATATATATATATATATATATATATATATATATATATATATATATATATATAGGGTATACAAATTGGTTTGTTGTAAGATGACAAGTCACTGCCGGAAATAGTTTACAATGACCAACAAATGGGTAATTATATGTCAACTAAAGTTTTCGCATTTAGATTTCTCTAGTCTACTTCAAGATAACCTTCTTCATCTCTCACTCCTTCCTTCCTGATGCTCTCAAAACCTCGGCATACAACATTTAACTTACCTAATTTTCCTATAGCATTAATTATGAATATATATATATATAGAGAGAGAGAGCTATATACCTACCAATGATATGTCTAATTAACACAATATTTACTACTACTGCTACATTACAATATCAATATCACTGCTCGTCTGCCTACACAAATATAATTAACACTCGACACAGCCTCCGCCTCGCTTTGGCGTGTGTCTGTTATTTGCCCCGGATCCTGGATAATCATTGACCTCAACATTCATTCTTCCAATTATGGTTTTAACCTCCCAGTTTTTCTCCATATTTTTCTGAGTATCCAAAAAAAAAAATACATTAATCATACATAAAGCAGGAGTGAGTTTTTGTTTAGCTTTGAACATCAAGTTTGTAAAGTACCAGTTGAGTATCCTCTAAAACTACATGACCATGGTATTCATGCACAAGATTTCTTGTTCCTGAAAATAATAATTATGTACTCTTGGTTAGTTATAATGTTCAAGAAAAGAAACAGCGAAAGATCTAGAAAAAAACAAACAAATTTAGCAGATTAGTTAGTTGAGGAATTACTTGTAACTGGAACCCCATTCAAGCAAAGAAGATGAGAAAATCCCAATAGCAACAGCACTAATAGGCCAAGGAAAGTGGCTGCCATTTCCGTGGCACTTAACTCTTTAGATTGCTTTGAACTTGGTTTCCCCTAAAGCATGCCAACTAGTGCTCCATTTATATGCCCGTCCGTTTGGCGTTTGTGATGTAAATTTCATTCAAGTCAAAAAGGCGTGAAAAATGCAAAATTTTAGAAAGATTTACGCGTTTTAAAATCTTTATTTGTATGGCGTGAACCATGAATTGAGGGCATAACAGTGAGAATTCCTGGATTGTTAGTGGAAGTTATGATGATGCATAATTTAAGAGCAAAAGAGGAACACTATGTACAAGTGGAATGTGACAAAATAATGATGTCTGAAGCTTATAAAAATAATAACAGTCAAGGCCCAGTACTACTTATTGAGCAAGTAAATTACGTAAAACATAGTAGTCATCAAAAGCTTAATTACAGTACCAAGCACAGAAGTGAAATATTATTGAATGCTAAATTTTGACAGTTAATTAGTCATATACTAATAATAATTAACTAGCCAAGTGTAATTTCCCAAATGATCGCCTTTTCCACGCCAAATCTTGATGGCGCCAACCATATATAGTTTAGTAGTATTTGCTAGTGGCTTAAGTACTAACTTACCACTTTGAGAAAGAAATAAAAAAACAATGACTTGTGTTAATGACTTGTTTTTCTGGCAGGATTAGCACCAATACTAAAAAGGGAATTGTTATTTTAGATCACATCTATTATCCAGGTTAAGGAGTCTTGCGGAGCTATCAGAAACAAACCTTATATATGTTTACTCGATGGGTGGGTGGGTGTAGTGACCACTGACCAGACCACCACTGCATTGTATAATGGTTGACATTAGTGTATATATATATATATAAAAGAATTGCAATTATGGAACAAACAACTCCAACTTTATTGTGGTTGCTTGTAAAGTAGTAATTGACTTATTGTAATATTAGTCTGAATTAACAAAAGCTAAGCAAAACAAAATATATACTGTTTGAACCAAAAACAAACATTCAAGTAATACTAATAAAGTTACAAGACGGACCAAATTTATTTATAATTGCGACTCCACTATATAATTTCCCCATTCTTATTCTTAATCAATAAAAGTCTGAACAAGTTTATGATACGTCATCATCACTCTTTTGAAGAAACTTCTCTGAACATTCTAATTCCATCATGTCATGCATACAAATTCCCATCATACACCCAAACATTTTTATTTATTTATCTATTAACAAAATATTAGTATATTTTATTTACATATATTTACTTAAAAGAAAACTATACAAATGATTTCTCAAAGAGTTCATGTTCATACATGGTATATATAGGAATTCAACACTCTAATTTATTCTATCTTTATCACATAAACTTCTACATTGGACGCAATCTCAGATATTTGTCGACATATATATCATTTTCATTTATGAAAAACATAAATGTTGAATATTATGCATTCTATTTTCATGTACTTAATTTTTTGGAAGAATTTTAAATTTAATAGCCAACACTAATAGTCAAAAAAAAATTGAAGCCAAAATATTATAATTAAGAAAATTAGGTTGTTGCCAAAAAGGAAAATATTAGGCTGTACGTACGTAGACTACAGAGCGATTTTACTACTCCCTTGACTCAAAAAGATTATTATGATTGTGCTTGTTTTCCTTTCAAAATTATAATCATTTTTTTTTTCCCAAAGTCAAGAGACAATATTAAAAGGATATTAATTTAAAAGGTTAATTTTTGCCTATATATATATATATATATATAGACTTAATTAATGTGGTATTAATATTGAGGTACGACATTGTTTATGAGACAAAAACAATACTATCATTGAGCTTGTGGTTAAATGTGAATGGAATCCACTCTAGCTAATTGTTTGTTTGTTTTAATACTCGTACAAAAATGTCTTGTCCAAATCAAATAAAGGTTTACGTTTAGGTCGAAATTAATTATGACTTTAATTGACCGTCAACCATCAAGATAAGTAGATAACCGTCCGCTTGAAAAGGCAAAAAACTAATTCAGTGAAATAGACAATGACATGTATCATATCAAAAACATCTGATCTGAGGTGCACATATTTATTAAATAAATGGCTCTTTTTTTACTGCTAATTACTCCGTAAGTTTTTTAAAGATTGTCGTTTAAAAAAAAAAATTATTTTAAAATATTTGTTGTTTATAATTTTTGAGGAGAATAAATTATTTATTTTTCTATATTACCCCTACCTTCTCTCATGGTCTTAAAAAATTCTCTCCCTTGTATTAATAGTTTTCAATTTTTCATAAAAGGGTAGTGATGAAATTTCAAACAAATTTTACTTGATAAATGGTATTTTCTTAATTCATGTGCAAAAATTTTAAACGATACTCTCTCCGTTCCTAAAAGATTGTCGTTTTAGAAGAAAAAATTTGTTCCAAAATGTTTATCGTTTACAACTTTCGAGGAGAATAAATTATTTATTTTCCTATATTACTCCAATCTTCTCTCATTGTCCTAAGAAATTCTCTATCTTGTATTAATAGTTTTCAACTTCCCATAAAGGGGTAGTGATTGAATTTCAAATAAATTTTTCTTGGTAAATGATACTCCACTTTCTTAATTCATGTGTCAAAATCTTAAACGACAATCTTTTAGGAGCGGAAGTAGTAATCTTTTAGTAACGGAAGTAGCAAAATTGAATGACTAATTTACACGTAAAGAGAAAAGAAACTCTGTCGCCCCCAAAATAGGTATACATCACCTATTCTGAGTCGCCAAATACATGGTATAAAATACAAATACAAACTTAACTATACAACCGTCGTGTAAAATACGACAAAACATAAACTGAGAGTTTAAACAAGAATACTGCCTTCTAGACAATATTCATTCTCAATGGAGTCCTCATAGACAATATACAAACTCAAATTAAGTCCTCGTTATATTTATTGTCACACTATTTAACAGAATAGTGAGGACTACTAATGTTATCATCTGACCGATCACTCCGTTCCTCGACTCGTCTCAAATTTATATTCTCATTTCTAAAGAGAAACGGTGAAGGAAAGGGTGAGCTCAACTAACCCAGTAAGAAATATTATGACTAAGATAATGTAGAATAAATTATCATTAGTCTTCTACAATGTTAAACTGATAAAATACAATGTACATCAAGTTTAACTGCAGACGAACAAACAATCCATTAGAAAAGTCAAGTAGAGAATAAAATCTACTATCTTCTATGATTTAAAAAGTTTTTCATCAATTTTTATATTTGAGACTCGAATTTTAATAAATAAATCACATCTTGAATCATTCTTGTACTCTTTGCCAATGATATTCATTAAATCATCATTGGTCGTGACTATACTTGAATAATCCCTAGTCATAATCATACCAAGTCCATCTCGCACGTAAGCCAAAGATATACAACTATAAAACCAACAACCATAGCGGTCCATCTTTTGCACGTAAGCGAAAGATATACAATTGATAATCCACGATCCATCTTTGCCGTAAGCCAAGATAACTTTTATTACCATATAAGCATGAGGATGATAACAATGATATAAACATTAATCAACTGAAAACAAGGATAAATATTAAAGACTTTAAATTTATCCAAATATTATTAATCACATAATAAATTCATAATCTAATATTATTAATATCATAACAATATTTTAATCACGTCTTAAACTTATAAACAATTTATTTCAATTGTTTATACTTTACCAAATAATGCATTTAATCATTCAAAAATACCATACTCATAAGATTTCATCACCAATGATCAAATCCCTTATCAAAAATCTGCATATACCTTATATAGGATTTCCAAGCCATAAAATCCTATTTTCCAACTTTGTTACTTCACATAACATATTTAACTCATATGTTCGTAACGAAATAATTTTCATGAAAAATATCAAATCAGTCTCAAAAATATTTTTTTTCTGGGATTTAGCATAATATAGTCCCATAATGAACATATATTTTTCTCGGAATTTTTAAAATTTTCATTTACTATTTTTCAAAAATCAATTTCTAATTAATTTCTTAAAAAATTAGCTACCTCAAGTTTAACTCCAAAAATTCTCAAATCTTGGCAGGATCTTACACATGTTAACGTGAGTCTCCAGTTTAAATTTCATGGTCATCGGAGTTATAGAACTCCGGTTATAGTATTTTTCGTCGAAAAAACCTAAATATTGAAATGGTCATAACTTGCTCATTTTAAGTCGGAATAAGCTCATTTTTGGACAGGAGGTTCTTTATACCATATACTTTCATGTCACAAAAGGCCAGAATTTTTTTCACAATTTAAGTGGCCGAAACAGCCCTTCTAAAATTTGGACAGTAGCATTTCGGTAATTTCTAGCTTTTGACTCCTTTGCTAAAATCAGTCTACACGAAAATCTACAACACCTTTTCCAGTGATTCTACTTGGAGATGCTAGAAAACTCATAGATCTAACTCTAAAACTTAACCACACTCAAAAATTCAAAATATAATAGGAGATATGGTCAATTGAATTTCATGTTCTATTTTCACCAAAATCTAATTTTGAACCCTTTGTGATTTCTAAGAAACTTTCATGTTTTCACATAATAACCAACATAACTCATCATAACACTTACTAATACTTCATATACCCATGATTTTCATCAGTCCAAAGCTTTTATTATGACTCTCAACGTAACCAGATCATTTCTATAATTTAATAAGGAATGAATATAAAGGATCATTCACCATGCATGTGGTAATCCACATAGACAGGTTATTCCAATAGAATAATAAAGAATAGAATAACAGAAGGATGCATATGATAGAGACCGCACAGACATGTTATTCCCAACAGAATAATAAATAATGGAACGAAGTCCCGGCCAGTAAGCGCGCGTAGAGCGAGGATATTAAACAGAATAATAAATGAGGAATAATAAATAATAGAACCAGGTCCGGCGTAAACGCACAGACAGGATATTTCGACAGAATAATAAATGCGGAATAACAAATAATAGAACAAGGTCCAGCGTAAAACGCACAGACAGGATATTTTGACAGAATAATAAAGAATGGAATAACAACAGAATTTCACCATGTATGCGGTACTTCGCATAAACAGGTTATTCCAACAGAATAATTGTGACGCCCCCAAAATAGGTCCATGCGACCCATTCTGAGTCGCCAGATATCACTCCATAAAAATCAAATACAAATTTCATTTATACAACTGTTGAACTATCGTGCAGAGTACGACAACAGATAAACTATGAGTTTCAAAAAAAAATCTATGTAACTCTCATGGTGCCTCGACCACAACACCTTACAAAGGTACTTTACATAAAAATACAGTCAATAACTATTTTAGAAATTAAAATCTTTGGGAAAAGCTCAAGGAAACCTTCATACATAGGAGGCCATGAATCTAAGTTATGATAGATATCATATGCTCAGAGAATTATCCTTGGTTGGTCCAATAGACCCCAAAGAAAAATGATAAGATTACTATCATGTTCCTTCCAATGATGAGTCTTCTCTTGACATATAATTATCTCAGTTATCTCCAAGTGAGAATTATATCTCAAATATACTCCAAGATCATATAGGTAGTGCTTGTAGATATACTTTAAGAAGTGGATGTGCACAACCACATCTTATGATAACATGAGATTGTATGTCGTTAGACATCTTGTATGATAGTGGTAAAACACCTTCCAAAGTTGGGTTCTCATCAACCTATTGTTGTTCACCAAAATCAATTATCAAGTGACGTATAAAATACGACCACGCACATCTTAGGTCCTCAATGCAAATATATATTGCATGTCATGCCATTTATAATGTATTGAGAAACTTCAATGATCTCGGACCATCTCCTTTATTTCCTGTTATCCCCAGCTCGGCCAAATTTACACTCTTATTACCGAAAGGAATTGTGAAGCAAAAGGGTGAGACAACTAACCAAGAAAGAATATCATGACTAAAGATAATTAAATTATCAATAGCATTCATCGATAATAAATCAAAGATTTAGAACATATGGTAGATGATAAAACTTTTCAACCATAGTTGCGGTAGAACAACCAATCCATAAAAAGAGTCGAATAGACCATCGTGTCTATTATCTTCCAAGTTAAAAGTCCACCAATAATGTTTTATCCCTATAACATTAATCAACAATTCTGTCAACAATCATATGAATAACTCATAATCATAATTGTGATTTGAATTTTTTCATACATGGGACGAAGATAATTTTCATCACCTATCTTCACCGAAACATCAAAAATCATGGTTATACCAAATCACAATTCTCGCTTTCATAATCATATTTAATAAATTCATCTTTGACTACTACCAAAGATATACAAATCATATAACCAAATACTAACCGTTCATCTTTGCACTACTGTGCCAAAGATATACAACTATAAAACCAATAATCTTTGAGACTCACGATTATCAAGTATCGCGACCACGAATTATCCATACCTTCTATGGCCGAGGATATTCGTGTTTTTAATCTGCCATGATTATACTTTAAACAATCCACGGTCATAATCATACCAAGTCCATCTATGCACCTTTGGTCAAAGATGACTTTTACCACATCATTTGTAACATTACGGTCATGATTATAAGAATAATCCCTAGTCATAATCATACCAAGTCCATCTACGCACGTAAAGACACGGATGACTTTTCAACACAATATAAGCGTGAGGATCGTGACAATGATATAAAGAATCAATCAAATGAGATAAAGGATAAATATTAAACATTTATAATATAATTTATTCAGGGGTTCAAGAATATCCCAATGTTATCAATCACTTAATAATCTCATAATCTAATATCATTAATATTATAACAATATTTTAATCACTTAAACTTATAAACAATTTATTTCAATTGTTTACACTTTACCACATAATGCATTTAATCATTCAAAATGCCATACTCATAAGATATCATCACCAATGATCAAATCCTCATCAAAATACGCATATACCCTATATAGGATTCCCAAGCCATAAAATTCTATTTTCCAATTTTGTTACTTCACATAACATATTTAACTCATATGTTCAGTAACTAAACTATTTTCATGAAAAATACCAAATCAGTTCCAAAATATTTCTTTTACGGGATTTAGCGAGAATATAGTCCCATAATGAACATATATTTTTATCGAATTTTAAAATTCATTTACTATTTTTCAAAAATCAATTTCTAATTAATTCCTTAAGAAATTAGCTACCTCATGTTTAACTCCAGAAATTCCCAAATCTTGGCAGGATCTTACACATGTTAACGTGAGCTTTTAGTTTAAATTTCATGGTCATCGGAGTTATAGAACTTCGATTATAGCGTTTTTCGTCGGAAAAACCTAAATATTGAAATGGTCATAACTTGCTCATTTTAATGCTCATTTTAAGTCGGAATGAGCTCATTTTTGGACAGGAAGTACTTTATACCATATACTTTTATATGCCAAAAGGCCAGAATTTTTCTCACAAATTAAGTGGCCAAAATAGCCCTTTTAAATTTATGGGCAGTAGCTTTTTCATAAATTGCAGCTTTGGACTCCTTTGCTAAAATCAATCCACACGAAAATATACAACACCTTTTCCAGTGATTCCACTTGGATAAGTTACAAAACTCATAGACCTAACTCTAGAACTTGACCTCACTCAAAAATTCAAAATATAATAGGAGATATGGTCAATTGAATTTCATGTTCCGTTTTCACCAAAATCTGATTTTCAACCCTTTGTGATTTCTAAGAAACTTTCATGTTTTCACATAATAACCAACATAAATCATCATAGCACTTACTAATACTTCATATACCCATGATTTTCATCAGTCCAATGCTTTTATTATGTCTTTCATCATAATTAACGTAACCAGATCATTTCCACAATTTAATAAGGAATGAATACAAAGGATCATTCATCATGCATGTAGTAATCCACATGAGCATAAAAGTTATTCCAACATAATAATAAAGAATGGAACCAGTGTCCAGGCGAACGCATGAACAGGATATTAAACGACGAATATTAAAGAATGGAAGAACAATGAAATCACCGGTGTATACGGTAATCCACGATATCTGAGTTATTCAACGAATAATAAAGAATGGAATAACAACAGACATCACCGGTATACACGGTAATCCACGTATACTGAGTTATTCAACAGAATAATAAATGGAACCAGTGTGCAAAATTTACCGACGGATATTCCGAGAATAATAAAGAACGGAATAATAGAAGAATTCCACCATGTATGCGGTACTTCGCATAAATAGGTTATTCCAACATAATAATATAGAATGGAATAACAGAGGGATTTCACCAATGTGACGCCCCCAAAATTAGGTATTAATCACCCATCTTGAGTCGCCAAATACATGGTACACAATACAAATACAAATTTAACTATACAGCTGTCGTGTAAAATACGACAAAACAAAAACTGAGAGTTTAAACAAGAATACTGCCTTATAGACAATATCCATTCTCAATGGAGTCCTCATAGACAGTATACAAACTCAAATTTAGTCCTCGTTACATTTATTGTCACACTATTTAACAGAATAGTGAGGACTACTAATGTTATCATCTGGACCATCACTCCCATTTCCACGACTCGTCCCAGCCTATATTCTCATTTCTGAAGAAGAGAATTGAAGGAAAGGTGAACTCAACTAGCCCAAGAAGAAATATTATGACTAAGATAATACTGAGAATAAATTATCGTTAGTCTTCAACAATGTTAAACTGATAATATACAATAGACATCAAGTTTAACTGCAGCAGAATATCCAATCCATTAAAAGAGTCAAATAGAGAATAAAGTCTACTATCTTTAGGTTTTAAAAGGTTTTCATCAATTTTTATCATTTGAGACTCGACTTAATAAATAAATCACCACATCTAATCATCCATGTACTACGGTCGAGGATTTTCATTAAATCATCAATGGTCAGCTTTTGATTATACCGAATAAACCCTGGTCATAATCATACCAAAAACTATTCATCAATGCATTACAGGCCACTGAGGACTTTTATCACATTATTTATAACAGGACATGATTATACCGAATGATCCCTGATCATAATCATACTAAGTCCATCTATGCACGTAAGCCAAAGATGACTTTCAACATAATATAACATGAGGATGATGATAATGACATAATAATTCAATAAAACAAGTTCAAGAATTAATTAATCCAAGAACCAATAACGTCCAAATTTTCAACACGATACTTCTTTTAGAGAGTAAAATTCAAGAATGCTCGGAAGAATATTTCCATGAAAAAGATATTGGATGAAACGCATGAAATATCAAGGATATTCCACTAATTTCATGGAGTATAGAAGTCAAAATTTTAATCAACTAAGTATAATAATTAGAATGGAATAACAAAAGATATCACCACGTAAATGCGATTGCTTGCATGTGACGAGTTATTCAATAGAATAATAATAATGAGAACGGTCGTGGTGAAATTCACACCGATTGGGATGTTCCAAAGAATAATAAGAAATGGAATAACAAATGAAATCACCATGAATGCGGTGCTTCACATGTATGCGAGTTATTCCAATGAATAATAATAACGGAACCGGTCGGTGAAATTCACATCGACGGGATGTTCCAGAGAATAATAAATGCGGAATAATAAACAATGGAACTGTGTTAGGTGTAAAACACATGCATGAGGATATTTCAACAAAATAATAAATGCGTAATAATAAACAATGGAACCGAGTCCGGTGTAAACACATGCATGTGATATTCTACAACAGAATAATAAAGAATGGAATATGAAGAAGATCATCACCAGTATAGGGGATTAGCAGATATAGGTTATTCCAAATGAATAAATAAGAATGGAATAACATAAGGATTTCACCAAGTATAGGGTATCTGGCAGATACAAAGGTTATGTATAGGGTATGTCACTTTTTAAAGTTATTCCAGCGAGAATAATAAAGAATGGAATAATGAAGTTCTCTTCATGAATAAGAAAGAATAATACCCTCACTAGTAAAAAAGAAAATGGATAGAAGTAGTGAAGTAGCGAGAATCTCTTTTCTTCTTTCTCTCCATAATTTTTCTCTATAGCTTCTCTCTATAATTTCTCTCTCTAGTTTCAATGAATTCGTAAGAAATAATGAAGGAATGAGCTTCATTTATAGAAAAACTAAGAGTGGCTCTTGGTCTTATCGAAGGTCAAAATGACTCTTGGTAATATTGAAGAGACAACTACTATTTTGGAAGGGCAATCAACTCTAGGTCTTGACCACATTCAAAATTCAAAATATAATAGGAGATATGGTCTATGAATTTCATGTTTCGTTTTTCACCAAAATCGATTTTCAACTCTTTGTGATTTTTAAGAAACTTTCATGTTTTTACATACCAACCAACATAACTCATCATAAAACTTACTAATACCACGAATACCCATGATTTTCATTATTCCAATGCTTTTATTATGACTTTCATCATAAACCACGTAAACCTGCTCATTTTAGTTGAAGAAATATTTGAGGGTTTAAGAAATGGGTTTTATCTTTGGGGTCAATACAAAATTCGATTTCACGCTCTAAGTAAAGCTAAGAAGTCTTCAAGAATACGCCAGAAATTTATTAATAATAGAAATATCATTCAAATGTGACTCTTATCCAAGACTTGGATAAGACGTCACATTGATACCAACTGTGACTTCTATCCTTAACCTAGATAGTACCTCACAATGATACCTATAACCTTGCCATCTTCATTCACGATGTCGCTTCTGAGAAAGTCCGGCTTGATTGCATTCCACACAAGGAAGTCAACAATGAAAGGTTCGGGGCTCTTTACTTATGGCTTGATATAACAAAGTTGATTAACTTTAGGGTTTGGTTACTTTGAATTCATATAACGAGTTGGTATAAATATAAAAGCTAACAACCTTACGAAAATAATAATGAGTAGTTAATCAATCATTTTCAAAATTACCTCAAAGGCAAGTATTTTCAAAGAGATAATATCGGCGAAGTAACGTGAAAGTGTTTATTTGAAACAACAAGATTAATAAGCATGTGGAGGTAACGAAGGTTCCTACTAACGAAGTTTCAACCAATAAGTCAAAGTTTAACTTCTTGAATCAAATTTAAGCGTTGAACACAACTAGGTGAAATAAAAGAGTGGGTAGAACTTGTATTGAATAAAGTATAGACTTCGCATTAATTTATAATTAACTTACCCGTAATAACCGTTCGGGTTTTCAAATAAACGCCTCGCTTAAATTATCGAGTTTGACTTTACTATAGGTACATTCATTCCACCCTTAAGTGCTTCTTCACATTCTCGATCCATGATTTGAATCTTTATTCTCGATCCATATCGAATTGGGTTGACCGCCATTATGCAGGATAATTAGAATTCGATGTCGGGTTCTCCAATTCTTTGTCCAAAAAGCAAAGTCCATTTCATCTATTTTGGCTTTATTGGATCTGGACGTCTTTTCTACACTATCAACGCGGCATGCGACTTTTACCCATGCATCATCTATTCTCCTTCGTTCGATTGTTTCTTCTTTCGGTGATCCTTGATTTTAAATTCTCGATTCCAACTTTAATATCTTACACACGCCAAAGCGTGATTTTGTTCGAGCATCACATATCGGGTAACCCAATTTTGAATTATTGTATCCCTTTGTTCCACGACCGTTTGTCGTTCTTCAACTTTGTTTCTTCTAGCTCACGAACACGATTTTGTAATTCTAAGTTTTGATCATAAATTTCTTCTTAACCAATTCTCCTCGGGTTCCTCTTCTTCCTCTTCTTCCTCACTTTCATTGCTACCTCTGCAGAACTAGCTGCGGTGCAACAATTAGTTCTTCATTCACTACGTGGATATCTCTAATTTGTTCTCGTCTCGACATTAATCGCATTAACACGATTAGTGATTAAAGGTGTCACAACGGTCCACATTCACTCCATTGTGAATATTTTTCATTTGCCATTTCCAAACACCGCCACAACACAAGAGGGTTAATTAATATATCAAATATTATCCCTATATCCTAATCGACCAATTAAATACCAAATAAACTTAGGTAGGTCATACTAGCGAAGAATTTCCGTCTCTCTCCCTCCTAGTTCTTATCTCACATCTTAGCAGGATCATATCCCTAAGCTACGATACTGTTGTGGCGCCCCCAAAATTAGGTATCGTCACCCATCTTGGGTAAATCACTTACATGGTACATAAATTCAAATACAACTTACTAATATAACTGCTGTGGTACAATCTGACATAAAGCGTGAGTTTGAATACAAATTTTGTCTACTAGATATTATACAAACTCAAAAGGAGTCCTCATTACTGACTATTATCACACTATTTCACGCAGAATAGTGAGGACTACTAATGCTATCCTCTGGACCATTACTTCGTTCCCGGCTCGTCCCGGCTATGTTCTCATTTCACAGAAGAGAACGGTGAAAGAAAAAGGTGAGCTCAACTAGCCCAAAGAAGAAATATTATGACTAAGATAATGCGAGAATAAATTATCATTAGCCTTCAACAAAGATGTTAAAGCGATAAAATCTGATAGACAACAAGTTTAAGCTGCGGTGAATAAGCAATCCATTAACAGAGTCAAGTAGAGAATAAAGTCTACTATCTTCTAGGTTTTAAAAGGTTTTATCAATTTTTATCATTTGAGACTCGACAATAAATAAACCACCACATCTAATCATCCCCGTACTACGGTCGAGGATTTTCATCAAGTTATCAATGGTCGCGACTATCTAGAATCACCCACGGTCATAATCATACCAAAAACTATCCATCAACGCATTGAAGCCACTTTCGAGGACTTTTGTCACATCATTTATATCAAGTCATGATTATACCGATTGATCCTCGGTCATAATCATACTAAGTTCATCTACGCACGTAAGCAAAGATAACATAATATAACATGAGGATGATGACAATGACATAATAATTCAATAAAACAAGTTCAAGAATTATTTAATCCATGAATTATTAACGCCCAAATTGTCAACATAATCTTTGTTTCGTAGAGTAAAATTTAAGAATGATCGGAAGAATATTTCCGTGAAAGATATTGGATGAAACGAAATATCAAGGATATTCTACTAATTTCATGGAGTATAAGTCAAAGTTTTACTTATTTGGGTATAATAAATAATGGAATAACAAAAGAAATCACCGTAACATGCGGACTGCACATGGACAAAGTTATTCCAATGAGAATAATAATAACGGAACCGAGTCGGGTGAAATTCATGCAAGCGGGATGTTCCAATGAATAATAAAGATGGAACCGGATCCGTGTAAAACACATGCGGATAGGATATTCCAACGAGAATGATAAAGAGCGGAACCAGTCGGTGTAAAACACATGCGAGACAGGATGTTCCAACAGAATAATAAAAAGCGGAACCGGGTCGGGTGTAAAACACATGCGAGGATGTTCCAATGAGAATAATGAAGAATGTCACCAAGTATAGGGTAAAATGGCAGATACAAAGTTATTCCAATGAGAATAAATAAGAATGGAATAACATAAGGATTTCACCAAGTATAGGATACGCCGCATATATGAGGTTATGTATAGGGTATACCACTTTTACAAAAGTTATTCCAGCGAATAATAATGAATGGAATAATCAAGTTCTCTTCAAGAAGAAAGAATAACACCACTACAGTAAAAAAGAATGAATATAGAAGTAGTGAAGTAGCGAGAATACTCTTCTTCTTTCTATAATTTTCTCTATAGCTTCTCTCTATAATTCTCTCTCTAGAGTTTCAATGAATTCGTAAAGAAAATAATGAAGGAATGAGCTTCATTTATAGGAAAATGAAATGCATAAGAACTAATCCATGAGCGGTCAGATTGATTTACTTTAATTTGACGGTCCATATTTAAAGAAAAATCTTTTAAATAAAATATAATATATTCTATTTATATAAAAATATTTTTTTACTATGCAAAAACACTATGCAAAAACACTATGCAACACTATGCATAATAAAATATAATATATTCTATTTATAGAATAACTTTAATAAAGTATTCTATTTTATATAAAAGATGTTTCATTTTATTACGTTAATAATACGAATAAAACAAAAGCGTCATTATCGCATTATAATAATTCATATTTATTAATTGACAATAATGGAATCAAATGGTGACTTCTCACATAAAGCATCAATAATCAATACCGTGCTACTACGCAACTACACTTATTACTATACTTTTACTACCTAAAAGTAGTTCAACAAAGATCAACGGTAAAACTTAATAGTTATTTCAATAAAATATTTTTGTCGTTTTTCTCAATCCGACAATAATTACATTATAGAGGTCCACCAATGATTGAGTAGTTATACGAATATTCCCGCTAAACCGAATATTCTCGACCAATCGAATATAATATAACCACTTGCATACTTTGCAAAATTTATAAATACTACCCACAACTATAATATTATCTCAAATTCACACCATAATATTAAAAATTATTTCGACAAAATTTAAATCTTTATTGATAAAATCTGGGGTCTCACAAGGATACCTTGAATACCTTTATCGTTGAAAACATTAAATTCGTCTTTGCAATCCGGCCAAAGATATTCATTAACAATTCATCTTTGACCTTAAAGTCAATTGTATAACCAATAATTAACAGTTCATCTTTGCACTACAGTCCAAAGATATACAATTGTAAAACCAATAATGCTGAGACTCAGCTTAATAGTATCACGACCACGAATTATCCATGCACTACGGGCCAAGGATATTCGTGTTTTCAATTACGGTCATGATTATACCGAATAATCCCTGGTCATAATCATACCAAGTCCATCTATGCACTACGGCCAAAGAGTCATTTTACCACATCATTTGTAACATTACGGTCATGATTATACCGAATAATCCTTGGTCATAATCATACCAAGTCCATCTATGCACGTAAGACAAAATCTATGTAACTCTCATGGTGCCTCGACCACAACACCTTACAAAGGTACTTTACAAAAAAGTACGATCGATAAGCATTTTAGAAATTAAAATCTTTTGGGAAAAGCTCAAGAGAAACCTTCATACATGGGGAGGCCATGAATCTAAGTTATGATAGATATCATATGCTCAGAGAATTATCCTTGGTTGGTCCAATAGACCCCAAAGAAAAACGAGAAGATTACTATCATGTTCCTTCCAATGATGAGTCTTCTCTTGACATATAATTATCTCAGTTATCTCCAAGTGAGAATTATATCTCAAATATACTCCAAGATCATATAGGTAATGCTTGTAAATATAATCAGCAAGTGGATGTGCACAACCCTGTCTTATGATAACATAAGATTGTATGTCATTAGACATCTTGTATGATAGTGGCAAAACACCCTTCCAAAGTTGGGTTCTCATCAACCTATTGTTGTTCCCCAAAATCAATTATCAAGTGACGTATAAAATACGATACGCACATCTTAGGTCCTCAATGCAAATATATATTGCATGTCATGCCGTTTTATAATGTATTGAGAAAATTCAACAGTCTCGGACCATCTCACTATTTCCCTGTTATCCACGCTCTACCCAGCTACACTCTTATTACCTGAAAGGAATTATGAAGCAAAAGGGTGAACACAACTAGCCCAGTAAAGAATATCATGACTAAAGATAATTAAATTATCAATAGCATTCATCAGTAATAAATCAAAGATTTAGAACATATGGTAGATGATAAAACTTTTCAACCATAGTTGCAGCGGAACGAGCAATCCATTAAAAGAGTCAAATAGACCATCAGGTCTATTATCTTCTCCAAGTTAAAAGTCCACCAATAATGTTTTATCCCTATAACATTAATCAACAATTCCTATCCACAATCATATGAATAACTCATAATCATAATTGTGATTTAAATTCCTTTTCGTACATTGGACGAAGATAATTTTCATCACCTATCTTCATCTGAAACATCAAAAATCATGGTTATACCAAATCACAATTTCTGCTCATAATCATACTAATAAATTCATCTTTGCACTAAGGCCAAAGATATACAACTGTATAACCAGTCACCAACCGTTCATCTTTGTACTACAGGCCAAAGATATACAACTATAAAACCAATAATGCTGAGACTCAGCTTAATAGTATCACGACCACGAATTATCCATGCACTACAGGCCAAGGATATTCGTGTTTTCAATCTGATCATGATTATACCAAACAATCTCGGTCATAATCATACCAAGTCCATCTATGCACTACGGGCCAAAGATGACTTTTACCACATCATTTGTAACATTACTACCATGATTATACAAGAATAATCCTCGGTCATAATCATACCAAGTCCATCTATGCACGTAAGACACGTATGACTTTCAACACAATATAAGCGTGAGGATCATGACAATGATATAAAGAATCAATCAAATGAGATAAAGGATAAATATTAAACATTTATAATATAATTTATTCAAGGTTCAAGAATATCCCGGTGTTATCAATCACTTAATAATCTCATAATCTAATATCATTAATATTATAACAATATTTTAATCACTTCTTAAACTTATAAACAATTTATTTCAATTGTTTACACTTTTACCACATAATGCATTTAATCATTCAAAATGTCATACTCATAAGATATCATCACCAATGATCAAATCCCTCATCAAAAAATATACATATACCCTATATAGGATTCCCAAGCCATAAAATTCTATTTTCCAATTTTGTAACTTCACATAACATATTTAACTCATATGTTCGTAACTAAACTATTTTCATAAAAAATACCAAATCAGTTCCAAAAATATTTCTTTTCTGGGATTTAACAGAATATAGTCCCATAATGAACATATATTTTTCCAGGAATTTTTAAAATTCATTTACTATTTTTTAAAAATCAAATTCTAATTAATTCCTTAAGAAATTAGCTACCTCAAGTTTAACTCCAGAAATTCCCAAATGTTGGCAGGATCTTACACATGTTAACGTGAGATTTTAGTTTAAATTTCATGGTCATCGGAGTTATAGAACTCCGGTTATAGCATTTTTCGTCGGAAAAACCTAAATATTGAAATGGTCATAACTTGCTCATTTTAAGTCAGAATGAGCTCATTTTTTGACAGGAGGTACTTTATACCATATACTTTCATGTCCCAAAAGGCCAGATTTTTTCTCATAAATTAAGTGGCCAAAACAACCCTTTTAAATTTATGGGCAGTAGCTTTTTCGTAAATTGCAGCTTTGGACTCCTTTGCTAAAATCAGTCCACACGAAAATATACAACACCTTTTCCAGTGATTCCACTTGGATAAGTTACAAAACTCATAGACCTAACTCTAGAACTTGACCTGACTCAAAAATTTAAAATATAATAGGAGATATGGTCAATTGAATTTCATGTTCCGTTTTCACCAAAATCTGATTTTCAACCCTTTGTGATTTCTAAGAAACTTTCATGTTTTCACATAATAACTGTAAGACCCCGAATTTTATGAAATAAAAGTATTCAATTTTTCTTATAATTACTATTCAGTAAATGGTTAAATTGATAAAAGTTAAAGTTAAGGGTGATATATGAATTTTTTTTCAAAATACACAAGTGGTTATAAAATATTCATCATTGTTTGGGAATATTCGTTTGGTCGTGGAATATTCTTTGCGTCGGGGAATATTAAATACTGGCAAGTTGACCATTTTTGGGCCCCATAATGTAATAACCGCTTCGGATGAAGAAAACGACAAAATTAAGTTTTTATAAATAGAAGCGTAATCGTTCAGTTAACATTGTTGGAATACCGGTTGGTTAAAATACGTGAATACGCTGCGTGTTTGCACAAGAGATGGCACCGGTTTTACAGATTTTTGAATTATTGATCCTTACATGTAAGAAGGCACTACTCAATAATTGTTAAAGTAATTATATTCAATATTTTATTTTATTGATTCAATAATTGTTTGCGTTGATATTTTATATTATTGTTGTTTCAATAATTATCATCGCACAATATTTCTCATTATCGGATCAATAATTCATATTATTTGAATAATATTATTAGATAGCACTATTGGCAATGTCTAGAAAGTTCTCGCTAAGGAGAGGTTTGGTCACCTAATTCAAGGCGCCAAGAAGGAGAAATTCTTATTGGAAAGCCCCTCTTTCCGAGGAACGCGCAGTTGTCATTATTATGATTACGTAATATTATTTGTGAATAATTAGTTATTGATTTATATGATAAGAAAATATTTATTTGATGTGGATATAAATGATGGATTTATTTATGTATTTATAAGTGAAGGAATTAATGATGAGGTGTTTTATCAAGATTTGTCGAAATGGAGAACAAAATATGGGATTTTCGAAAAATTAGTTTATTACTTGATTTTGTAAAATCCATAACTCTTTTTGTGTATAATGAGTTAAGAGATGAGCCATATATCAAAAGAAAGCCCTAGAAGTAAGCTAACTCAGAAATTTGAATCACCCAAAAATTCTTTGTAGATATTTCGTGGTGAAATTTTGAATGAAATCAAGTGCGAAGGACTAATAGTCCGAAAAATCAAGTGTTCTTTGACTATATTGCGTGAGTTATAAATTTTGATCCGACCGTTGGATCGTTGTAATTTTGGATATGTTATACATATATAAGTTGAGTATATGTCCACAAATTTTGAACCGTTAAAATGAACGTATGATTTGTTATGAATTTTAAGAGGTAACTGATTAGAAAATTAGGTTTTGGTGGAAAATTCTAGAATTGAGTGGGCCCCACTCTTGGTTGTTGGGGAAGATGGCTGATTTTTGGTGGGTGGAATAAGTAGCGAGTAAAGCCATCAAGTAGCGAAGTAAAGTCTTCTTTCGTCTGGCTAACATTTTCCTATAAATAGAGGGCTAAGTTAGAATTGAAAATCACACCGTAAACATAAGCTTTCTCTCTCTCTCTCTAGATTATTGAGTGTAATTTGTGAGTATTTAGATACTTGGTGAGTTGATATTCATCGTTGCAAGTTTCCTTCACGTCATATCAGATATATCCCGTCGAAGTCCGCTTCTTTTGAGGTAAGGGATAGTAAGGGATATTTTTTTTTCGTAATGATATTATTTCTTCAATATCATTATCTTTGAAATGTTGATCTCAAGTTTTTATCAAATTTGGAACTTTTTCATGCCTGGGGTTACTATTCATGAGTTACTATTCACGAGTTACTATTCATGAGTTACTATTCACGAGTTACTATTCACGAGTACTATTCATAAAGCGTGAAGATGTTTTTTTTGTGGAATTTCTATCTTTTGGTGTCGGAGTTACTATTCACGATATACTAAGACTATTCACGATATCTAAGACTATTCACGAATACAAGACTATTCTATTAAAAATGAAAATTTTTCTTTTCGTCTAAAATATCTATTCGGATACTAGCTTTGATTGTATCCATGTTTTGATCATTCTTGAATTTTACACCACTATGATTATTTTGAGGTATTTTTGGATGTATAGATTAGGAGTTATGGATTTTATGAGAAAAGACTATTTTAAAAGTAACTATTTATAACTCCTCATGTTAACTCCAAAATTGATGAAATTTTTATTGAGAGTACATCTATATAATATCGATTGTACTCTGTGAATTTCGGAATTTTTGGATAAAAGTACAATTTATGATAAATGTTTAAATATTCTATTGGTTTTGGCTATATGAAAAATAGTAAATGAATTTTTAAAATTTCGAGAAAATATATGTTCAATATGGGACTATTTTATGCTAAATCCCGTAAAAGAAATATTTTTAGAACTCGATTTGGTATTTTCATGAAAATGTTCTAGTTATGAGTAAATGAATTAAATATGTTATGTGAAGTAAGAAAATTGGAAAATATGATTTATTGGCTCGAGAATCATATATGAGATATGCAGATTTTTATGAGGGTTTTGGTTAATGATGATGAAATCTTATGAGTTTGGCATTTTTAGATGATTAAATGCATTAATTATTAAAGTGTAAATAATTGGATTAAATTATTTATAAGTTTGAGAAATGATTAAAATATTATTATAATATTAATAATATTAGATTATGAGATTTCTAAGTGATTTATAACATTTGGATTAAGGTGTTATAAATATGGATATGAATTTTATTATGAAACTTTATCTTTTCGCGGTCGAGGTTACTTATGCACGATATACGGGACTATGTATTTAACACGGTACTATTCACAACAAATTGGTTTCTTCTCCGACCAAATTATCGTTGATTTATGAATCTTACTCTTGAAATTAAAACCATGTTTTGATTATATTATTTTTATATAACATTCTTATAACCCTAATGATGATATTTCTTTGACTTGAGAGTGTAAAGATGGGTAGATTATTGGTATGATCGTGACCATAGGTTCTCTTTCGCCAAGAGAGTCAAAAAAGTTGAATTGTTGGTTGGTATGATCATGACCATTGAATTTACAATTGAATATTTTTAACTTAAGTGCAAAGGTGAATTGATCAACATGGTTATAATTATTGTTATATAACTTCGAAATGATTATGTATTTCGTTGATATATGAATATCTTTGGCTCGTTGTGCAAAGATGACTGTTGTTGAATATCTTTGAGTGCAAAGATGAATTATTGATGAATATCTTTGGCTCGTAATGCAAAGATTTGTTGTTGAATATCTTTGCTTTGTAGCAAAGATGAATTATTGATGAATATCTTTGGCTCGTAATGCAAAGATGATTTTGTTGTTGAATATCTTTGCTTTGTAGTGCAAAGATGAATTATTGATGAATATCTTTGGCTCGTAATGCAAAGATGACACATTGTTGAATATCTTTAGCTTTGTAGTGCAAAGATGAATTATTGATGAATATCTTTGGCTCGTAATGCAAAGATGACCTTTTGTTGAATATCTTTGCTTTGTAAGCAAAAAGATGAATTATTGATGAATATCTTTGGCTCGTAATGCAAAGATGACTGTTGTTGAATATCTTTACCAGTAGTGTAAAGATGGGCTGTTGATGAATATCTTTGACCCGTAAGCAAAGATGAATTTTATAAGTATGATTATGAACAGGAACTGTGATTTGGTATAACCATGATATTTGATGTTTCAGGTAAAGACAGGTGATGAAAATTATCTTCGTCCTGGATGAGAAGAGGAATTTAGAATTACAATTACGATTATGAGTTATACATGTGATTGTGGACAGGAATTGTTGATTGATGTTACAGGGATAAAACATTGTTGGTGGACTTTTAACATGGAGAAGATAATAGATTTTGTGGTCTATTTGACTCTTCTAATGGATCGCTTCGTTCACCGCAACTATGGTTGAAAAGTTTTATCATCTACCATATGTTCTAAATCTCGATTCATTCTCGATGAAGACTATTGATAATTTATTTATCTTTAGTCATAATATTTCTTATCGGGCTAGTTGTGCTCACCCTTTTGTTTCACAATTCCTTTCGGTGTAATAAAAGTGTAATTTGGGTTGAGAAAATGGGGATAACAAGGGAATAGAAGCAAGTGGTCTATAGTTGTTGAGGTTCTCCCTAAAGAGTATGAAAATAATTTTATTGAGGGCTTTAGAGTGTCAGATTTTATACATCATTTAATAGTTATTTTTGGTGAATTAAATAGGGTGAGGTGAATCCAACTTTGGAAGGATGTTTTGTCACTATCATACAAGATGTCTAATGACATACAAACTCGTGTTATCATAAGACATGGTTGTGCTTCATCCACTTCTTTGAGTATATTTACAAGCACTACCTATATAATCTTGGTGTTTGTTTGGAGTATAATACCCAATTAGAGGCAGTGGAGATAATGATATGTCAAGAGAAGACTCACCATTGGGAAGAATACGATAGTAATCTTCTCGTTTTTCTTTGGGGGTCTATTAGGTCAACCAAGGATAATTACGTGGCCATATGATATCTACCATAACCTAAAAGCATGGCCTCCCACGTACGAAGGTTTCTTTGAGCACTTCCCAAAGATTCTAATTTCTAAAAGCAGGTTTTGACTATACCTTTATGTAAGGTGTCATTGTAACGTCTACACTGATTGATATATTTTGTATCCAAACTCACAAAGATATGTGTTGTTGTATTTTGCACGACAATTGTTGTAATAAAGTTGTAGTTGTTTTTACATACCATGTATTTGGCGACTCGAGAATGGGTTGGATGGAATGGACCTATTTTGGGGTTTGATATCGAGCATATAATAAAGCTATAAGTAAAGAGCCCCGAGCCTACCATTTGGTGACTTCTGTTGATGGGGGATGCAAGTAGCTGGACTCTCCGTAGGGGACGAATTCTGCAGTGGCAAACCGATAGTATCAATGTGAGTCTTGACACAAGTTGGTGTCGAGTTACTTTTGATATCGAGCTAGGGGATATGATCTTTGGCGGAGATCGGGAATAGAACTAGGAGGGGAGAGATGAGTAAATCCTTCGTTAGGTGTCCTACCTAAGCTTATTTGTTGGTCATCATAATATCGGGATATTATGTGATATGTTAATTTGTTAAATTAACCCTTGTTTTGAAGTTGTATTCTAGAATGATATCTCAAATACGAGGAGATGAGCAATGGAGAAATCATAATGATGGGAAAGATGAAATCTGAAATGAAAGCAAGGTATTCTCAACTCTTTGAAATACCAGGTACGTAAATTTCATGGACGAAATTTCATAAGGTGGGGAGATTGTAAGACCTCGAATTTTATGAAATAAAAGTATTCAATTTTTCTTATAATTACTATTCAAGAAATGGTTAAATTGATAAAAGTTAAAGTTAAGGGTGATATATGAATTTTTTTCAAAATACACAAGTGGTTATAAAATATTCATTGTTGTTCGGGAATATTCGTTTGGTCGTGGAATATTCTTTCCGCTTGGGAATATTAAATACGACAAGTAGCCCCATTTTTGGGCCCCATAATGTAATAACCGTCGGATGAAGAAAACGACAAAATTAAGTTTTTATAAATAACTAGCGTAATCGTTCAATTAACATCGTTGGAATACCGTTAGTTAAAATAAAGTAATACGCGCGTGTTTCGCATGCAAGAAGATTTACGGTTTTACAAAGATTTTGAATTATTGATCCTTACATAAGAAGGCACTACTCAATAATTGTTAAAGTAATTCTTTGCTCAATATTTTATTTTATTGATTCAATAATTCATTGCGTTGATATTTTATATTATTGTTGTTTCAATAATTATCACCGCATAATATTTCTCATTATCGGATCAATAATTCATATTATTTGAATAATATTATTAGATAGCACTATTGGCAATGTCTAGAAAGTTACATCTAAGGAGAGGTTTGGTCACCTAATTCTTGGCTACCAAGAAGGGAGAAATTCTTATTGGAAAGCCCCTCTTCAGGAACGCACTGGTTGTCATTATTATTGTGATTCCGTAATATTATTTGTGAATAATTAGTTATTGATTTATATGATAAGAAAATATTTATTTGATGTGGATATAAATGATGGATTTATTTATGTATTCATAAGTAAAGGAATTAATGATGAGGTGTTTTATCAAGATTTGTTTAAATGGAGAACAAAATATGGGATTTTCTAAAAAAAATTAGTTTATTACTTGATTTTGTAAAATCCATAACTCTTTGTGTATAATGAGTTAAGAGATGAGCCATATATCAAAAGAAAGCCCTAGAAGTAAGCTAAGCAATAGAAATTTGAATCACCCAAAATTCTTTGTAGATATTTCGTGGTGAAATTTTGAATGAAATCGTCCGAAGGACTAATAGTCCAGAAAAATCGTTGTTCTTCACTATATTGCGTGAGTTATAAATTTTGATCCAAACAGTTGGATCGTTGTAATTTTTGGATATGTTATACATATATAAGTTGAGTATATGTCCACAAATTTTGAACCGTTAAAATGAACGTATGATTTGTTATGAATTTTAAGAGGTAATCGATTAAGGAAATTAGGTTTTGGTGGAAAATTCTAGAATTGAGTGGGCCCCACTCTTGGTTGTTGGGGAAGATGGCTGATTTTGGTGGTGGAATAGTAGTGAGTAAAGCCATCGTAATTAGTTGAGTCAAGTCTTCTTCTTGCGCTTTAACATTTTCCTATAAATAGAGGCTAAGTTAAAATTGAAAATCACACCGTAAACATAAGCTTTCTCTCTCTTCTCTAGATTATCGAGTGTAATTTGTGAGTATTTAGATACTTGGTGAGTTGATATTCATCGATGCAAGTTTCCTTCAGTCGTATATCCGATATCCCGTCGTCTTTCTCTTTTGAGGTAAGGGATAGTAAGGGATATTATTTTTTTTCGTAATGATATTATTTCTTCAATATCATTATCTTTGAAATGTTGATTGGAAGTTTTTATCAAATTTGGAACTTTTTCATGTATATGGGTTAATATTCATGAGTTCTTTATTCACGAGTTACTATTCACGAGTTACTATTCATGAGTTCTATTCACGAGTTACTATTCACGAGTACTATTCATTAAGCGTGAAGATGTTTTTTTGTGGAATTTCTATCTTTTGGTGTTTGAGTTACTTTATTCAATATACTCAAGACTATTCACGTATCTGACTATTCACGAATCATTTAAGACTATTCAAGAAAAATGAAAATTTTCTTTTTCGTCTAAAATATCTATTCCGGATACTAGCTTTGATTGTATCCATGTTTTGATCATTCTTGAATTTTACACCACTATGATTATTTTGAGGTATTTTTGGATGTATAGATTAGAGTTATGGATTTTATGAGAAAAGACTATTTTAAAAGTAACTATTTATAACTCCTTGCGGTTAACTCCAAAATTGATGAAATTTTATTGAGAGTACATCTATATAATATCGGTGTACTCTGTGAATTTCGGAATTTTTGGATAAAAGTACAATTTATGATAAATGTTTAAATATTCTATGGTTTTGGCATATATGAAAAATAGTAAATGAATTTTAAAATTTCGAGAAAAATATATGTTCAATATGGGACTATTTTATGCTAAATCCGTAAAAGAAATATTTTTAGAACTGATTTGGTATTTTTCATGAAAATGTTCTAGTTATGAGTAAATGAATTAAATATGTTATGTGAAGTAAGAAAATTGGAAAATATGATTTATTGGTTTGAGAATCATATATGAGATATATGCTGATTTTTTATGAGGGTTTTAGTTAATGATGATGAAATCTTATGAGTTTGGCATTTTTAGATGATTAAATGCATTAATTATTAAAGTGTAAATAATTGGATTAAATTATTTATAAGTTTGAGAAATGATTAAAATATTATTATAATATTAATAATATTAGATTATGAGATTTCTAAGTGATTTATAACATTTGGATTAAGGTGTTATAAATATGGATATGAATTTTATTATTATTAAACTTTATCTTTTCGTGTCGAGGATTCTTTACGCATCGATAACGGGACTATGTATTTAACACTGGGTACTATTCACAACAAATTGGTTTCTTCTCCCACCAAATTATCGTTGATTTATGAATCTTACTCTTGAAATTAAAACCATGTTTTGATTATATTATTTTTATATAACATTCTTATAACCCTAATGATGATATTTCTCTTTGACTTGAGTGTAAAGATGGGTAGATTATTGGTATGATCGTGACCATAGGTTCTCTTTGGCCAGTAGTGCAAAAGTTGAATTGTTGACTGGTATGATCATGACCATTGAATTTACAATTGAATATTTTTAACTTAAGTGCAAAGGTGAATTGATCAACATGGTTATAATTATTGTTATATAACTTCTGAAATGATTATGTATTTAGATTTGATATATGAATATCTTTGGCTCGTTGTGCAAAGATGACTGTTGTTGAATATCTTTGCTCATTTCAGAAAGTGCAAAAGATGAATTATTGATGAATATCTTTGGCTCGTAATGCAAAGATGACTGTTGTTGAATATCTTTTGCTTTGTAGTCAAAAGATGAATTATTGATGAATATCTTTGGCTCGTAATGCAAAGATGACCTGTTGTTGAATATCTTTGCTTTAGTAAAAAAAGATGAATTATTGATGAATATCTTTCGCTCGTAATGCAAAGATGACTGTTGTTGAATATCTTTAGCACCATTTAGTGTGCAAAGATGAATTATTGATGAATATCTTTGGCTCGTAATGCAAAGATGACCTTTTGTTGAATATCTTTAGCTTTGTAGTGCAAAGATGAATTATTGATGAATATCTTTGGCTCGTAATGCAAAGATGACTGTTGTTTGAATATCTTTAGCTTTGTAGTGTAAAGATGAACTGTTGATGAATATCTTTGACCCGTGGTGCAAAGATGAATTTATTAGTATGATTATGAGCAGAACCGTGATTTGGTATAACCATGATATTTGATGTTTCGTAAAGACAGTGATGAAAATTATCTTCATTCTAGATGAGAAGAGGAATTTAGAATTACAATTACGATTATGAAGTTATTCATATGATTGTGGGAAAGGAATTGTTGATTGATGTTACTGAGGATAAAACATTGTTGGTGGACTTTTAACATGAGAAGATAATAGATTTTATGGTCTATTTGACTCTTCTAATGGATTCGCTCGTTCACGCAACTATGGTTGAAAAGTTTTATCATCTACCATATGTTCTAAATCTCTCGATTCATTCTTGATGAAGACTATTGATAATTTATTTATCTTTAGTCATAATATTCTTATCGGGCTAGTTGTGCTCACCCTTTGTTTCACAATTCCTTTCTGTAATAAAAGTGTAATTTGGGTCGAAATGGGATAACAAGGAATAGAATCCATGGTCTATAGTTGTTGAGGTTCTCCTAAAGAGTATGAAAATAATTTTATTGAGGGCTTTAGTGTGTGTATTTTATACATCATTTAATAGTTATTTTGGTGAATTAAATAGGGTGAGGTGAATCCAACTTTGGAAGGATGTTTTGTCACTATCATACAAGATGTCTAATGACATACAAAACTCGTGTTATCATAAGACATGGTTGTGCTCATCCACTTGTCGAGTATATTTACAAGCACTACCTATATAATCTTGGTGTTTGTTTGGAGTATAATACCCAATTAGAGACAGTGGAGATAATGATATGTCAAGAGAAGACTCACCATTGGGAAGAATACGATAGTAATCTTCTCATTTTTCTTTGGGGTCTATTGGGTCAACCAAGGATAATTCTGTGGCCATATGATATCTACCATAACCTAAAAGCATGGCCTCCCATGTACGAAGGTTTCTTTGAGCACTTCCCAAAGATTCTAATTTCTAAAATGCTGTTTTGACTATACCTTTATGTAAGGTGTCATTGTAACGTGCTACAGTTGATATATTTTTGTATCCAAACTCACAGCATATGTGTTGTTGTATTTTGCACGACAATTGTTGTAATAAAGTTGTAGTTGTTTTTCTGTACCATGTATTTGGCGACTCAGAATGGGTTGGATGGAATGGACCTATTTTGGGGTCGTTACAATAACCAACATAAATCATCATAGCACTTACTAATACTTCATATACCCATAATTTTTATCAGTCCAATGCTTTTATTATGACTCTCATCATAATCAACGTAACCAGATCATTTCCACAATTTAATAAGGAATGAATACAAAGGATCATTCACCATGCATGTAGTAATCTACATGAGCGAGGTTATTCAACGAGAATAATAAATAATGGAACGAAGTCGGCCAGAACGCAGACGAGGATATTACGGACAGAATATTAAAGAATGGAATAACAACAGAAATCACCGGTGTACGGTAATCCACGTATCTGAGTTATTCAACGAGAATAATAAAGAATGGAATAACAACGAGACATTACCGGTATACGATAATCCACGTATCTGAGTTATTCCAATGAATAATAAATGGAACGAAGTCGGGGCAAAATTACCTTGCCAGCAAGATATTTCGACGAGAATAATAAAGAAGGGAATAATAGAAGAATTTCACCATGTATGCGGTGCCCATTATAAGCAGAGTTATTCAACATAATAATATAGAATGGAATAACAGAGGGATTTCACCAAGTATATATTATGCCGCGTATACAGGTTATTCCAAGAAAATAATAAAGAATGGAATAATAGAAGTTCTCTTCATGAATAAGAAAGAATAACACCCCTTACGAGTACAATAAATAATATCCCTTACGAGTAAAATAAATAATATCCCTTACCTTATAAAGAAATTGGATATAGAAGTAGTGAAGTAGCAGAATACTCTTCTTCTTTCTCTCTATAGATTTTCTCTCTATAGCTTCTCTCTATAATTTCTCTCTCTAGAGTTTCAGTGAATTCGTAAGAAATAATGAAGGAATGAGATTCTATTTATAGAAAAACTGAGACTGACTTTTGGTCTTAACATAGGGTCAAAATGACTCTTGGTAATATTGAAGAGACAACTACTATTTGCGAAGGGGCAATTAACCCTTGGAACACCGAAGAGGCAAATAACTATTGGTAATATTGAAGAGACAACTACTATTTGTGAAGGGCAATTAACCCTTGGAACAATCGAAAGGCAAATTCTTATTAAAACTTTAAATCAACGATCCATATTGATTTACTATTATTATAATTTCAACCAATGATCGAAAAATTAAGACATCTCCTCATGGAATAATATTGTACCAAAAATGATTTGAATTTGAAAATAAATATATTGTTCGGGTGAATAGTACCAGAAGTGAATAGTACTCAAGTGAATAGTAACTCGTGAATAGTAACTCATGAATAGTAACTTGTGAATAGTACTTTCAAGACACGAAAAAGTACCCCGAATGCCCGATTGAACAATATAACCTTAGAGACATCAATTATTATCGAAATAAATGTCGATTTTCACTAACACAAATAATTTCAACACAATGAAACTATCAAATTCATCTTTAATCAACACGAACTTGTCCATCATTAATATCATAACTCACAATATTTATGACGAGGTCATTCCCAGGAAGAGGGGCTTTCCGATAAGAATTTCTCCCTATTAGGCGCAATTAGGTGACCAAACCTCCTCGCAGAACTTACAGACATTGTAAATATTGCAATTTAATAATATGAATAACTTTGTCGTCTCAATTATTAATTTAATAATATATAAAATATTGATAATAATTGAATAAAAGCGAGTGACTTCTCACGTAAGCATCAATAATCAAAGATATTATACAATATAGGTATGTCATTTATGCAACCACGCCGTATTCATCGTACTTTTATCAATTTAACCGTTTACTAAATAGAATAATAATTATAAAATTGAATACTTTCATTTCATTAAATTCGAGGTCTCTGATAATAAAAAAGAAGCGAAACCGAAAGAGGTGAAATTACTTGACCAATTGGGATATTCAACAGAATAATAAAGAATGGAATAATAGAAGAATTTCACCATGTATATGCAGATTACTTAGCATAAGCAGAGTTATCCCAACATAATAATCTGAGAATGGAATAATGAAGAATTTCACCATGTATACGGTACTTAGCATAAGCGAGGTTATTCAACATAATAATGAAGAATGGAATAACAACTCTTACGAGTATTGAAGAAGTAATTCTCTTCACGAATACGAAAAAATAATACCCCTTACAGGTACAACAAATAATATCCCTTACCTCAAAAGAAGACTGGATACTGGAATAGTAATGTAACAGACTTCTCTTCTTCCTTCTCTCTATAATTTCTCTCTATAATAATGGCTCTAAAGCTTTAGTGAATTGGTGAGAAATGAAGGAAGAACGAGCTTCTAGTTATAGAAAAATATAGTTTCGATAATTTCACGTTTTGGGGCTCGAAAAATTACAGTACAATATCTCCAACTTTTCTTTCATTTTTAATTCAGTCATCCAAGTATTATCAAACTTGCACCACCTCCCCTAATAGTAAATCATGTGAATCAATAGTTCTAAACATGTGAAAAAATTAATTACAGTATAGTACCTCCATCTATACCTCTATTTTAAACTTAGTCATGCAAGTATCATCAATCTTGCACCAACTCCCCTAATAGTATCAGAATGTGATTTAATAGTACACACATGTGTACAAATAGTTATATGAGCATGTGAATTAGTAGTAATTAATTGCTCATTTACCCGATTAATTACCTAGTTGGTCAATATAACATCCAGACATCAATTACTATCGAAATAAATGTCGATTTCCACTAACACTAACAATCCCAACACAATGGAAATATTTTTCTCAAAAATTTGATTTTTGAAATTTTGAAGTTTGACTTTTTCCTAAAAAGTCAACTGTTGACTTATTTTGATCAAAAAGTCAACCTCGGAAAATTTTGTGTTTACAATCTATTTCTACTAATTTCATCGTTTCGGACTCAAATATCACGTCCGTGTCTCCAAATTCAACCCCAAACTCAAATTCGATTATAATAACATTCATCATTAATATCATAACTCATAATATTTAACAACCAGGTCGTTCCCAGGAAAGAGGGGGCTTTCTAATAAGGATTTCTCTATTGACGGTAGCAATTAGGTGACCAAACCTCTCCTTGTGAGAACTTCTAGACATCATAAATATTGTAATTTAATAATATGAATAACTTTGTCGTCTCAATTATTGATTTAATAATATATCATATAATCGCAGATGATACGTGACAATAATCGAATCAATAATATGAGAGAGATATGATCAGCCAATTACTATAGTAATAATTGAGTATAAATGAGTGACTTCTCACATAAAATCAATATTCAATACCATGTGCTTCTTATCATAACCACGCATTATTCATGTACTTTTTACTACGGGTAGTTCAAGCGGTTTTAACGGTAAAACTTCATGCATTATTTTCATAAAAAATATTTTTGTCGTTTTCTCAATCCACAATAATTCGTTAGGGGTCCACCAATGATTGTAATCGTAAATGCGGATATTTTTACATTAAATCGAATATTCCCACCAATCGAATATTATATAACAACTCGCGTACTTTATAAAATTTATAAATATTACCCACAACTATAACGTTATCTCAAATCCACACCCAAAATTTTGAAAAAAATATTTCAAAAAATTAAATCTTTATTCATAAAATCACGGGGTCTCATAATCTCCCCTCCTTATGAAATTTACGCCTCGAAATTTATATACGCATACAGTATGGCGATGAGGTGAGGATACCTTGAATACCTTTTATCGTGAAAACATTAAATTCATCTTTGCTGATATGGCGAAGATATTCATTAACAATTCATCTTTGCACTACGGGCCCAATTGTATAACTTAATAATCAACAGTTCATCTTTGCTTTTCTGAAGCCAAAGATATCTGTTTATAAAACCAATAATCTTTGAGACTTCGACTTAATAAAGTATCACGACCACGAATTATCCATACACTTACGGCCGAGGATATTCGTGTTTTCAATCTGATCGTGATTATCACAAGAATAATCCACAGTCATAATCATACCAAGTCCATTTATACCTTCAGCCCAAGATGTCCTTCTAGCATCATTTTGAAGCATTACGGTCATGATTATCTAAGAATAATCCCACAGTCATAATCATACCAAGTCCATCTATGCTTCTGAGCCCTGAGATGACTTTCAACAAAATATAAATATGATGAGTAGTTAATCAATCGATTACTAAAATCACATCAAAGGCAAGTATTTTCAAAGAGATAAGATCGGCGAATGTAGCGTGAAAGTGGCGATTTGAAACAAGATTTATAAGCGATTGGAGGTAATAAAAGTTTCTCTAGCGAAGTTTTAACGATAAATCAAAAGTCTAACTTCTAGGAAGTCGAATTTAAGCGTTGAACACAACTTAGGTGAAATACAAGAGTGGGTAGAACTAGTATCGAATAAGATATAGACTTCACAAGAGTTTATAATTAACTTACAAGTAATAACTTTGTTCGGGTTTTCTTGACAAACGCTCTCACTTAAACTCTAGGATTTGACTTTCTTTATAGGTACATTCCACCCTTAAGTGCTTCGTCACATTCTAATCCATGATTTGAATCATTATTCTAGATCCATATCGAATTGGGGTTGGCCAGCTCTGCGCGAGGTAATTTCGAATTCGATGTTGGATTCTCCCAATTGTTGTCCAAAAAGCAAAATCCATTTCATCTATTTTGACTTTATTGGATCGAGCGTCTTTTCGACAATATCAATAGCGTCGTCGCGGCTTTTACCCACGCATCATCTATTCTCATTCGTTCGAGTTGTTTACGCTTTCCATGGATCTTTGATCAAAGGCATGTAAGACCAATTTTATGAAATAAAAGTATTCAATTTTCTTATAATTATTATTGGTAAATGGTTAAATTGATAAAAAGTTAAAGTTAAGGGTGATATATGAAACTTTTTAAAATAAAAAGTGGCTATAAAATCTAATTGTTGTCGGGGAATATTTATTCGATGCGTGGAATATTCTTGTTGTCGGGAATATTAAATGCAATGCCAACTGTGACCGTTATGGGCCCCATAATAGAATAACATTGAATGAAGAAAGCGACATGTTTAAGTTTTTATAAATAACTTGGCGTAGTTATTCAATTTATTAATTGTTGGAATACTGGTGGTTAAAAATATGTAATGGCGTTGTTTCTTGATGCTTTTACGGTATTGCAGTATTATTTTGAATTATTGATCCTTACGTAAAAGGCACTTTACTCGATAATTATTACGATAATTCTTATTCAATATTTTATTTTATTGGTTCAACAATTCTTTGCGTTGATATTTTATATTATTGTTGTTTGATAATTATCATTGCTGATATTCCCATTATCGGATCAATAACTTATATTATTTGGATAATATTATTAGATAGCATTAATGGCAATGTCTAGAAAGTTACATCGAGGAGAGGTTTGATCATTTAATCTTGGCATGGGTAAGGAGAAATCCTTATTAAAGCCCCCTTTTTCACAGGAGCGGCTTTGGTTGTCATAGTTGTGATTACGTAATATTATTTATGAATAATTAATTATTGATTTATATGATAAGGAAATATTTATTTGATGTGGATATAAATGATGGATTTATTTATGTGGCTATAATTGAAGGATTTAATGTTGAGGTGTTTTATCAGAATTTTTGTCGGAATGGAGGTATTAAAAATCAAATCAGTATTTTTACAATATATTGCGTGAGTGATAATTTTAATCAAATAGTTGGATCGTTGTGATTTTTGGATATATTATACATATATAAGTTGAGTATATGTCCACAAATTTTGGTAGATTAAAAATGAGCGTATGATTTGTTATGAATTTTAAGAGGTTGTTGGTTCGAGAAATTGTTGAAGTTTTGGAATTTATCATTTTAAGTGAAAAAATTCTAGAATGTGTGGGCCCCACCTATGGTTGGTGAAGAAATGTGCTGAAATTCTAATTCAAATGTGGTGGTGGCAATAGTATGAAGTCGAAATGCCTTTCTGACGTCTTAACATTTTCCTATAAATAGAGGCTAAGTTAGAATTAAAATCACACGAAACATAAGCTTTCTCTCTTTTCTCTCTATATTATCAAGCGTATTTTGTGGGTATTTAGATACTTTTGAGAAATTCTTTATTAGATTGTAAGGTTCCTTGACTTTACATTAGGTGGGAAAATCTTGCTTTTTAGAGGTGAGGATTGTAAGAGATTGTAAGGGTTATTATGTTTTTCAGTTTCATAATTTTTTTGAACCCTCATAAATTCTGGAAAAATTTAAAATGATAATTTGATGAGTTTTCTTGATTGTGTCCAAAAATGGTGATTTTTGGATATATAGATTAAGAGTTACGAATTTTATGAGAAAAGACTATTTTAAAAGTAAACTCTTATAACTCCTTGTGGTTAACTCTAAAATTGGTCAAATTTTTATTGGGAGTACATCTATAACATCAGTATATTCTATAAATTTTGGAATTTTTGGACAAAAGTACAATTTATGATAAATGTTTAAATATTTGGCAGTTTTGACCATGTGAAAAATAGTAAATTAATTTTAAAAATTCCGAGAAAAATATATGTTCAATATGGGACTATATTATGCTAAATTCCAGAAAAGAAATATTTTTAGAACTGATTTGGTATTTTTCATGAAAATGGACTAGTTGTAAGACCCCAACTTATTATTAATGAAATTTAATTTTCTCTAAAGGTTGATTTGATTAATGTGGATAGTTAGGGGTAAAATACGCAAATATTTCAAAATAAGCAAGTGGTTATAAAATATTCATTGTTGTGGGAAATATTAGTTTGGTCGTGGAATATTCATTATTGTTAGGGAATATTAAATTTGCCAGTAGCATGACCAATGTGGGCCCATGTGGAAGCGATTGGATGAAAAAAGCGACAAATATAAGTTGTTTAAAAATAATGAGTAGTTATTCACAGATTAATCTTATTAAAATACTAAATTGGTTAAAACACAAGAAGATACTTTGCAGTATTGCACCGATTATTGATTCTTACGTGAAAGGCCTTTACTCAATAATGGTTACGATAATTCTTATTCGATATTTTATTGATTTAATAATTGCTGCGTTGATATTTTATATTCTTTGTTGTTTGATAATTGTCATTTTACGATTATTTTTCATTATCGGAGACAATAATTCATATTATCTGAATAATATTATTGGATAACATTATTGGCAATGTCTAGAAAGTTACATACAGGAGAGGTTTGGTCACACAATTGCGGCGCAGATGAGGAGAAATCTTTATTGGAAAGCCCTGCTCACCGAAGCTGCTGGTTGTCGATATTGTGATTACATAATATTATTTGTGAATAATTATTGATTCATATGATAAGAAAAATATTGATTTTATGTGGATATAGATGGAGAAAATTTTTAATGTGACAATTATTTGAAAATTGAAATTTTATCTTTTTCTAATAAAATAATTCATTTAAATATATTATTATATTTTAATAATATAATAATGGTGATATTTTACAACGAATGTGGGATATATGAGTATATGAGGAGGAAGAGTATTTTTTTGTTGCAATAAATATTTAAAACATGTTAAACATGTCGGTGGACCCTATTTATTGGTGAAATTTGATTATAGCTTTATAAAATCGCTTGGATTTGTGGATTTGAATTCAATTTTGTTTGGAATTTGGAAAAACTTTCTTACGCAAAGTTGTAGAGAATTGAATTTCTTATAAAAAGTCACGAGATTCAATTTTACGGCAAAGGGCTATTTATTATGAATTATTAAAGCTCAGAAGCTCAAAATAATTGATTTTGGAAGTTTAAAATATTTAAAATTAGAAAAACGTTTTTGTTGTTAATCTTGTGTAGTGTAAAATTTGGTTGGTGGCTGATGTTGGGCAAATTAATTGTGCGTTGGAAAAAAATATATATATGTTATTAATTTATTAAATTTTACTGCTTTGGTGTTTCTTAAAGCGATTTCTATAAATAGGGTCTTGGGTTAGAATTGAAAATCACACCGTAGCTGAAGTTTTCTCTCTATATTATCGGCGTATTCTTGTAAGTATTTTGAGTATACTTTGAGTATTGCTATACGGTGCAAGTTGTCGTCATGCTTATATCCAGGTTTTATTTAGAAATCTTGTCTCTTTGTGAGGTAAGGGATATTATTTTTTTTTCGTAATGATATTATTTCTTTAATATCATTATGTTGAAATATTGATCTGAAGTTTTATCAAATTTAGAACTTTTGTGTTTGAGATTCTTATTCACGTGATCTGGCCTACTTATTCACGATATCTGATCTTATTCACGAATCGGCATTTATTCATCGAAAAATGAAAATTTTCTTTTAGTCAAAATATCTAATACGGATACTAGCTTTGATTGTATCCATGTTTTGATCATTCTTGAATTTTACACCACTATGATTATTTTTGAGGTATTTTTGGACATGGATAAAACAAAGTCTGAATCTTAATCCTTAATCCTTAATCCTTGTCATTTTGTTTCTTTGGATTCGTTTCTTTAAAAATATTTTTCATCATCCTCGGTCTTAAATGATGATATTATTGAATATCTTTTGGCTGTAGTGCAAAAGATGAATGATTTCGATGAATATCTTTGGGCGTGGTCTGCAAAGATGAGCAGTGTTTAGATGAACACGACTAAGTGTTGAATATCTTTGATGCATAGTGCAAAGATGAATATTTGATTCGAGATGTATATTGATTGATGTTACGGGGATAAAAGATAGAGCGATGAACTTTTAAATTCATATATAGAAGATAGTAGTTTGCATTCTCTACTTTGCTCTAATGAATTATTATTTCGCTTGCGAATATTGATTTAAAAACTTGTTGTCTATTGTATTCTATTAGATTTTTTTCTGTTGAAGACTAATGATAATTTGTTGTATATTATCTTAGTCATAATATTCTTCTACCGGGCTAGTTGAGCTCACCCTTTTCCTTTTTGTTCCATTTTTCTTCTCGGGAGGCGAGAATATAGCGAGTACAAGTCTGGGTATGGAATGAAGGTTAGAGAAAGTTGTTTAGTAGTCCTCACCATTTTATAAAATAATGTATCGATAAATGTGATGAGGATTTATTTGAGTATAGATATTGTCTAGAAGATAATATTTGTATTCAAACTCACAGTTTATTGTTGTAATAATAAAGTTGTAGTTGTTTACATACCGTGTATTGACAACTCGAATGGGTGATGTATACCTATTTTTGGGGCGTCATGATTGGTATCGAGCTTGAGGATATGATCTCTGGCGGAGATCGGGGAATAGAACTAGGAGGAGGCGAGTAAATCCTTCTCTAATGTGTCCTACCTAAGCTTATTTGTTAGTTAGTCGGTATATAAGGATATTATGTGATATATTGATTTCCTTAATTAACCTTGTTTTATGATGGTATTTGAGAATGTCGTGAGAATATTAACAATGGAAATGAGGCGTAGAGCGCTTTGTACTCACCAACGAAGAGAAGCGTCTGACAACGGTGGCAATATTCCTCTGTGAACAACACCCGGCGAGATGATGAGCGAGGGATGTTTAGAAGCTTTTTGCGATTAAATGCAAAATCGGGCGAGGAGACTTCGTGTTCAAAATGAGGAGGAAATGATAGCAATTCACGGGTTATCACGACCAAGCGATTCAAAGAGTTGGGACCACGAGAATTTAAGGAAAGCAGATCCGATCATGGCGTGAAACATGGGTCAAGCAAATTACCAAGATATTCGATGTCTTGGGATGCGGAGGAGAACGAAGGTTCCATTCGCCACCTTTATGTTAAAAGTGGCGAAGGTAGATCATCAGTGTGGAGTCAGCCAAGCGTACCCATCCAACAAGACTCGGCATGTCTTGGGAGACATTTCAAAAACTATTTAATGACAAATACTTTCACGAAAGTGTTAAATCGTATGAAGGAAGTGGAGTTCATCGATTAGAACAAAACAACATGGCGGTGTCTCAATACGAGGCAAAAGTTTGCGAGTTATCCGAGTTTGCACCTCATTTGGTGGAGAATGAGGAAAGTATGAGCGGATGTTTACGAGAGGGTTTGAAACGGCATACGACAATATCTCATTTCTCATAAATTTTCTCTCTATTAGGGATGTTATTAATGAGGCTCGATTGTTAGGCGAGATACTTGAGTATGTTTACCGAGGGACCATGCTTGAGGATCGTACCGGAGATAGCGATCAACGAATAATGATAACCTTGACGTAGAAAAGCAGACGGACAAAATGGTAACCACTCACGGTGGTAATGTAGCCGTGAAAATAGAAGAAAGCGAGTCGGGAGGAGATTTTAAAAAGGAGATTCAACAACGACCATGTGAAGCAGCAGTCTTTGGCGAAAGAATCGTTCTAAGGGAGGAGAAACGACCACCGGTCATATATTACAAATCACGGAAAGAGGACATATCGGTCAAAGCGCCTGACATTCAAGGTATGCTATAATTGTGGAAAGGAAGGACATATCGCTCGAGATTATAAGTAGCGAAACCTAGTTCAGTGAGGGGCGGTGACTCAAAAAGTATCCCGGAAAAGTCAAAGTCAACGATTAGGGAAGGCGTTTTTTGTTGATTGGTCAAAATCGAGGAACCCAAAGCGAGGTGATCACGGGTAAGCTATTTATAAATTCTTGCGAAGTTTATACCTTACTTGATATCGGTGTTACCCATTCATTTATCTCTCTGCGTATGCTCAGCGTTTAAACTTGACTCAGGAGAAATTAGACTTTGACCTATCTGTGGAAACTCCGTTAGGAGAAACTTTCATCACATCCACTGTTTATAAATCTTGTTTTGATTCAAGTTGGCACCATCACACTTACTGTTGACCTTATCTCTTTAAAATACTTGCTTTTGATGTGATTTTGGGGATTGATTGGTTAACTACTCATCATGCCAAAATTGATTGTTTTTCGTAAGGTTGTTAGTTTTCATATTCTAACCAACCTGTTATCTGAATTAATAGCAACTAAACCATTAAAATCAATCAACATCATATCTAATCATAAAGCTATTCGTTTATTGAAAAAGCGGATGTCGAAGCTTTCTTAGCCCATGTTATGGATTTGAATAAAGACACGTCAAATTTGAATAATATTCCTGTTGTTATTGACTTTCACGGCGTATTTCTTTGAAGAACTTCCCGGTCTACCCCAGGCGTGAAGTTGAATTCTTTATTGATCTTGAACTTGGTACAAAGCCCATTTCTAAAACCCCATATCGAATGGCTCCTATTGAACTTCGGGAGTTAAAGATCCAACTCTGAGGAATTGTTGGACATCGGTTTCATTCGATCTAGTACATCTCCTTGGGGTGCTCTGTTTTATTCGTAAAGAAGAAAGGCGGGGTATCGACTTTAATATTGATTATCGGGGAATTGAACCATGTCACCATCAAGAATAGGTATCCTCTACCTCGTATTGATGACTTGTTTGACCCGATTTGCAAGCGCTGATTCTTTTCAAAAATCGATCTTAGATTCGGATATCATCATTTGAAGATTAGGCGAGGATATTCTAAAGGCGCGCTTGAGAACTTCGGTAAGGGCATTATGAATTCTTAGTCATGTCTTTCGGACTAACTAATGCTCATCGACTTTCATGGATATGATGAACCAAAGTATTGAGGAATATTTGGATCGGTTTGTTGTTGTTTTTTATTGATGACATCCTCATATATTTCAAAAAGTCGTGAAGATCATGAGCACCATTTGAAAATTTGGTACTCAAAGGCTTCGTGAAAACAAACTATATGCCAAATTGAAGAAATGCGAGTTCGACTTGAGGAAGTAGCATTTCTTGGGCACATCGTGTGTCAAAACATGGAGTATCTGTTGATCCAGTGAAGATTGAAGCAAT